>PQWD01006066.1:0-76854 GCA_019425675.1 Leucinodes orbonalis
TTTATAAACTCCTTTATATGTACCAACAAGCTGTTCCCGCGGTTTACCGCGTTATTAAATATTTTCCCACAGTTTAAACACAATCTAAATCGCTTCGTTTAAGTTACGTGAAACGCGGCTCCCATTGCATTACTTTTCCAAAATAAAAAGTACCTACATCTTAAAGTAGCCTGGTGGTTTTCTTTATTACATCAGCTACCTGCAAAAAGTTCGTTGTAAACTCATCAGCGTTTTGGAAATTCCCGGAACAAACGACGGACAAAAATTTATAAATATTATTATGGAAATATGTACCGTATACGTACTATGCTGAAAAAAAATGTTGTTTAATATTACAAATAGACCCTTTCTAATTTTATTATATATTGTAATAGATAGGAGAGTTGGTCCTACCACGCGGGACCAATTATAAAAATAATAAAAAAATAGGGATACCTTGTGAAAACACCGTTAAAAAGACTCAGGATAATTCCGGTCACACTTCGTAACCGAGCGGTTTCCGAAATTTTGCTTTATTTGCATCATAGTCAATCAAATGCACTAACTGCTATGCCATCGAGTGCTAGTACTGAAAGCTCAAGTTTCAAAGGTTAACAATATCGTACAATTTTATAATAAATATCAAAATGTATATGTTTGATTGATTAAAAAAGCACAAAAGATTTTTATGTGAATAATTTAATTACGTACTTAATATAAACAAGGTCTTTATTGAATAATGTACATAATATTATAAAAAATACTAGCGACCCGCCCCGGCTTCGCACGGATGCAATGCTGATACTAAATACACTACAGAAAAACTTTGAACGCCTTGTTCAGCCTGTATTTGCAATGTAAGCGTAAATTTTATTTGTTAATAATTTTATTAAGTTATTATATTATTATTGTATTTAGTTATAATATTTTATATTTAAGGTTTTTAGTTTGATGTTAATGTTATAGTGTTTTTAATTGTTAATTACAAAGCCTATTTTTTATCACATTACAAACCTCAAAAAGAACAGTTTTTCTCCTCTATTTAATTGTTTTTGTAATAAAATTAAACCTTCCTCTTCAATCCTTTTAATAGTTTTAAAGATTGAAGCATGCAAAGGGGTGTAGGGACTGATAAAGCGACTTTGTTTTACACTATGCAGTGGTTACAATAATCAAGATCCAAAACCCCACATTGTACGCAAGGTCAACAAAGCCTTCACCGAACAGAAGCCTCACAAAATCCAATAGCAGTAGCGCACAGACTAAAAAACTCATCTCACTAAAAGCAACAGGAAATGCAGCATTCTAATTAGCAACAATAATATTTAAAACAGCTACAGCCGAAACGTTAAGCGCGATTTATAAGACAATATTAGAAGAGAGAAATGAGCGGAGAGAATGCAATAACAATAAATAGCAATAAATAAAAGGATTCACCCGTTGCTTGTATTGTATGATACTAATCCTGCTGGACAGGGATGCGTGGAGTCGATATGTTGTAGAAAATTTCGTTGATTTACATAACGTTCCATTTTGACATCATTATTTTATTGTGTGAATAAACTAGTCGTTTTTTCAGTAAGGTACACTTGAAGAGAACGGTTATGTAATTATAAAACAACTGACACTGATTTCCGAGATGGTAGGGCATCTATCACAAACCAAAATTAAATTATAACTTAGCAACCAAGCTATAACCCGTTAGGGGTTTAGAAGTAGAGTTATCCCGAAACGAGGTAGTTAATCGGTAGTTACTAACATGTTACAGATGTTAAATCTCAGTAACTGATAATTTCTCTATCTGACACACGGTTCAACCTGAAATACAACTAACTGTTCTGGCGGCAAAAAATGTGATTTGAGAACCCACGCCATATACTTTATGCAAGAACAAATTTTCATAGTCTACCGAGATCATAATATTTTAAAGAAGATACAATTTAAAAATCGAAATTGTATGCTTAAAGAAACTTCGACTCCACTCCACTCTTATCCACAGAACTAATCCAAGGCAACGCCGACTGTTACGGCGATTACTTTAATTGGCTCAATCTCCATTCAAAACCACCTCGGGGAGGGGTGGGGGGTCACCACCAGATTTATGGCAAAGGGTAAGGCTTCTGATCCCTGTTTATGAAGGAAGATAGGGAAAAAACGGGATAGTTTCGGGCTCGGATTAGTTTAAAATTGCGCGACCATTTTCCCGGATATCGGTAAGAAGTTTGTGCTAAGTTCAGTTTTGTTACGACATTTCGGTGCAAAGAACGGTAATGGTGGATTTAATTCCTTGTTTAAGTACCTGGAATGGAATACATAAGTGATCGTATTTTATTTTAAATTGTTCTTGTTATTTTAGAAAAAACACTTATGTACCATGGACTTATAAAAAATAAGGACTCTCGCTAACATCAAAAGTGTATCAAATCCAGCCAGTTTTTGTACGGAAAATCACAAATATTTAGACATTTATTTTGACGGCATCTGCCAACAGAGCTTTATATTATGTTAGAAAAAAATGGCATGGCCTGTGTTTCAAAAACTGCAGTGAAAAAAAAGAAAATAATTCAGAAATTACGAATCGTAAATAGGTAAACGCACAATTCGATTACATATTTTTAGTTTAAAACACTAAAACAAGTATACAAAAATATTTGTTTAAATTATATAATAGACATCAGCTGTCACTTTAAACAAAAACAACAGATTTTCTACTGTGTCTGGACTCCTAGTTAAAAAGTTGAAGACTAATGATGAATACAGTAAAATAACAAACTTTAACACTAAATATATGAGTGTATTTCTATATGTGGCTGTGTTTAATACGTTAGTGCAAGACGTCCGAGGGTCACCGGGTCCACTTCATCACGAAGGCCCGTGTATTCATTAGTCCTCGTTAACGTATGACGCGGCCGGGGACTAAATCTTCATTTTTGATGTCCCATGGGCATGTGTGCCGATCTATGGTTAATGGATGCGGCAGCCATTTTGGGAATCGGCGTGTCTGTGGAAATAGTAGGTTTAAGTTGTGATAATAAAATTAGTGTTTTTGTGAAATATGGCGAGTTGTGGTGATTTTTGTTGAATATTATAATACGACGAGTATGTATTACCTACCTACGACTAATGATAATTGATCTTTTTTATGTAAATAGGAGGCATACAAGCGTACGGTTTACCTGATGGTAAGTGACACCGCCGCCCATGAACATTTGCAAGACTGGAGGTCCCAAATACGTGTTGCGAGCCCTTTAAAAGAGTGTAATGTGTGTGTTCTCTGTTGTTTTCATTGTTCCAAAACAAGGTATTTTTTACCTCATATAAAAAATAAAAATATATGTCTATAAATTGAAATTAGAATTGTTTAAATAAATGTTGCGTCCTCTGTCCTCGTCATCATAATAGTAATTATGCATATAATATGCATAATAATAATAATAATTTCATACTTTCGTTTCCAGTCACGTGATGACAAAATCAATCTTGTTTGGTTACCGCTTCGTCACTTTTCATCAAAGTCATGTAAGTACGTGTCAAACGTTACGACAAAGACTCAAATCATTAGAAACCACTTTAAGCGTAATTTCTCCCGCATGTTGTTTTGATTTTAAATCGTGACATGAATTCATATGGAACAGTGATTTAGACCACTTGAGTTGCATATTTTATTGTGAAATAAGCTGTGTATTTTATACTTACATAATGTCATGAGTCATCATCATCACCATTACAACCTAGAACGTCCACTGCTGAAGAAAGGCCTCTCCTAATGATTTCCACGCGGACCGATTCCTTGTAGTTGACATCCATCTACTACCCACTACCTTATCCAGGTCATCCGCCCATCTGGTTCGGGGTCATCATGAGTGCATAGATAAAATTAGATAAATAAAATAGTTCAAATATTGTGTACAATAATATTAGTAATTTCGCCCATACTTTAAACAGAATTTAGTGTGAAGTTATAACAGCACTTCCATAAAACATTAATGAAATTAAACGATGAAACAGATAATAATGATTTCTTTTAAAAAAGTGGATGGATAATTATTGGATACATCTGAAAATCAGCTATTACACAACCCAAAAAATTTCCATATGGAGATTTTTATTTGTATTGCATAAAGTTTCTATTTTATCACCCTATCTTTTATATTTTCTACGCAAGTGGATAAGTTAATCCTTTCATGATATAGATATCTAAATGTTTTCGAATAAATTTTACGTAAAGTTGATAGGTTACTTACCGAAGCACCTCTTTTTGTTTGTGACACTGCTTTGTTACCTATACATTCAAAGTAGTGAAATGATCCATTATGGTGGTTTTGAAGAGTGCGGAGAAATTTTACTTACACAAATCTTATTCTTTTTTAGCAGTAGTAGTAGAAGAGACGGTTTCTAAAATTGTACGATATTGTTAAACTTTGAAACTTGAGCTTTCAGTACTAGCACTCGATGCATAGCAGTTAGTGCATTTGATTGACTATGATGCAAATAAAGCAAAATTCGGAACGCTCGGTTATCGGTGACCGGAATTATCCTGAGTCTTTACGTGTTTCACAAGGTATCGACTAATACACATTGATCCCGCGTGGTGGGACCAATCTCCTTATCTATTACATATAAATAAAATTAGAGTGTCTATTTGTAATATTGAAACAACATTTTTTTTCATGCATATGATACGTATACGTACATATTCCATAATAATATTTTTATAAATTTTTGTCCGTCTGTTTGTTTGTTCCGGGTAATCTCCAAAACCGCTGGATGAGTTTACACGAGACTTTTTTGGCAGGTAGCTGATGTAATAAAGAAAAACAAAGGCTACTTTAATTTAAGATGGTAGGTACTTTTTATTTTGGAAAAGTAATGCAATGGGAGCCGCGTTTCACGTAACTTAACGAAGCGATTTTAGATTGTGTTTAACTGTGGGAAAATATTTTATAACGCGGGTAATACCGCGGGGAACAGCTAGTTGTTACATATAAATGGAGTTTATAAATTATACTATTGTTATAATATATTGAACACAAAGTCGTAATTAATGTATGTAAATTATGGTCAACATCTGTTTATTTATATCTTCCTCTAGCGAGATTGTACGCAAAATCAACTGACCAAAGCGTGAGCTTAAAACGCTTACACAGCGGTGAGCAATTCGAGCTTACGAAAGCTCGTTGCAGCGCCGATACTAAAAGTTGTCCCCCATAAATCTGCCTAATCATTTGAATTACTCGGCCGCCGCTCTTAATAACGGCAAGCTTCACCCAAATAGTTGGGGGTGACTGATTGTTTATGGGGATGATGGCTATGGGCGCGAATTAATTGAATAATAAATTTATTCTTGGTAGTATATTTATTGAATAAAATTATTCGAAGATATTGAAACTGTTATTTGGTCACAATTTAATGGGAGCTTTAACATTGGAACAAAGCAGCGTTGGCTGATGGGGCGGAAAGGTTCTCGAGTGGCATAGGCGTAACGGAAATCGAAGCGTAGGCCGACCTCCAACCAGATGGACGGATGACCTGGTTAAGGTGGCGGGTTGCAGATGGATGTCAACTGCTAGGAATCGGCCCATGTGGAAATTATTAGGGCCTTCGTTTAGCAGTGGACATTTTAGGCTGTTATGATGATGATGAGCGTTAACACCTGCCAATAATCATTGAGCCCCGTGGCGGGTACGGCCCAATCTTCCCATTGCTATGCTGGGTGGCCTATGACCTCAATGGGATGTTATATGCTGATGATGATGAATTGGTTTTTGTCAATAAAACCGATAGTGTAGTAAGTGAAATATGTTTTGACAGATGACACAGATAAATAAAGTTAGTTGTTAACTAACTATATGCACAATGCCACTCAAAAGTGTCCGCGACAAAAGTCTGCCTATCAGTACCCGTCAGTTGGGCAGAATTCTCATTCATAATCACGTCGCTCGTTACAGTTAAAGTGACGTATCAGAATAAGTAAACGTAAGTGTCAAGCGGCTCGGTCATTTTTTGGTTGATATTTCGTCGTTGGGTCATTTGTACCTACCAATGACTAGTAGTACCATTGATAGTAAAAATGAGACATCGGGTCATTTGTTATCCATGCCATCTGCATCTGCCATCTGCTAAGGTTGAGAGCCATCTGAGCTCGTCACTTGCCCGGTGAAGCTGTAAAGGCCATCTGCGGCCAACAGCAGTAGTCAGTTCGAAAAGAAAAAGGTCATTTGGACCATGGTACAAGTGACCCGTAGTGCTGTTCACTTGTACCATTCATGGTACCAATGAGCCGATGTTGTATCATTTGTACCATCAATGGTACTAGTCAATGGTACAAATGACCCAACGACGATATTTCTTCGTGATTGTGCATTTGGTTATTTATTTTATCTTAGAGCGTCGGTGGCTCAATGGTGTGGACTGTCGCCTTCCTACCGGGAGGGCTGAGGTTCAAATCCCGACACGTACCAATGTGTTTTCGAATTTCCGAAAATATATGTACGATATCCGAC
The DNA here is from genome assembly GCA_019425675.1 of Leucinodes orbonalis. Classification (NCBI taxonomy): domain Eukaryota; kingdom Metazoa; phylum Arthropoda; class Insecta; order Lepidoptera; family Crambidae; genus Leucinodes; species Leucinodes orbonalis. The sequence continues at coordinate 6,483 of PQWD01006066.1, forward strand.
GCTCTCACGGTGAAGGAAACCTTCATACACGCCTGAGAAGAGGTTGTGTGTGAAGTCATCCAATCCGCACCAGGCCCGCGTGGACGATTAAGGCCTTTACACCGTATACGGATAGGCTCGTGCCCCTCGGTGGGGATGTTTAATGAGCTGATGATGATTCGCATCATCATTGTTTATCTAAGATTGTTGGCAAAATAGAATACCTTGTAAAGCAGCATAACATGAAAGCAAACTATAAAACAAACCGACTCATATTTCTACATCGCAAACCGCCGAACCGCCAGTGTATATTGTACAAAATGCAATGTTATTATAATATCCAGTAATAATGTCCATATTTCACGGCCACCCGCCGTTCATCATGCGAGCGTCCGTACTTTGATTTACGCTACATTGCTGATTTTAATAACAACGTTCTTTAATTGTTCTGATGGATGTGTTATGGCGGAGCATTGTACGTGGTTTTATTGACGAGGGTATATTCGTTGAGTTGTTATAGCAAAAAATATTGATACATTTAAAATAGTCTCAGTTCACAGTTTGTGGAGTTATGAGTATCGATACTGGAGTATACTTGAGTGATTCTGGATTTCAATTATTGATAGAATTTTAAAAGATATCGTTTCTCAGTTTGTTTTATTGTGAAAGTTATTAGAAAGTCGGGACTTTGATAAATACTGTCATAATTGAAAATAAAACGTTTTATTTAAAATTTGGTATCAGTCATTCTTGTATTTTTTGAAATTGTGATCGCTGTGAGATAATTATTAATTATAATTGTTTCTTTTTATTAATAACAAATCAAATGGTCCTTGATTCCTTATTCTTACGTTTTTAGTGAAACCTGAGTTATATTGTTTGATTTGATGACTGCAAATACTCTCACCATAAAAGTTATGCTTTCCGTAAAGCTTTGTTCTAAGTTGAGATCTTCTTTTATTTGTCACAACTGAATTAATTAGAGCGTCAGTGGCTCAATGGTGTGAACTGTCGCCCTCCTACCGGGAGGGTTGAGGTTCAAATCCCGCCACGTACCAATGTGCTTCGAATTTTCGAAAAATATGTACGTTATCCGACGGTGAAGGAAAATATCGTGAGAAAACCTGCGCACACCTGCGAAGAGATTTAAAGGTTTTGCGTGAAATCGTCCAACCCGCAATGGGCCCGCGTGGACGACTAAGGCGTAATCACCCTATACGGGTAGGCTCGTGCCCCTCGGTGGGGACATTTTATGAGCTGATGATGATAAATTAATTGAAAACAAAGGTTTACTAATACAAATAGCCTATCTAATTATTTTTGTATAAATATAAAAATTTTCCAATGTCAGAATTGGTAAAAAATTCCGCTATCCGCCTTGTTAGCTGTTGGACTAAGGTTTATCAATCAACTTCGTGATAAATATTGCTACTAACTCTGTCTATTTATTTCAATGAAATTAATTCAAAGTATAGTCTAGTCAATAAATTCGAAGAACACTGAAAGAGTCACAGAACTGGTTTTAATGTCAACAAAAACGGGTCCAAACCCTACACTATATGTAAACTTTGTTTGACAAATATTAACGTTTACTTGTTAATTAGCAAGATCAAAGTGTGTTTGAATAGTAAAAAAATATTTGGACATACATATATTAAAAATTAAAGATATTTAGAAACCAACCAAGAAAACTTGCACAGTCATTATATATTCCATAATCATCATTAGCCTATAACGTCCCACTACATGGCACAGGCCTACCCACACCGCATAGCTATGGGTAGATTGGGACCCACTACACGGGCCCGGGCACGGGCAAAGAGGATACTTCAGAGGTTGTCCCATGACAACAAAGTCAGAGTTTAATGAAGAGGGACCGGAAAAATAAAGGGAACATTGAAAAATCGTAGGCGACCTAGAGTTATTACTACTTCATTGAACCATATTTATAACAGTGATTTTTTAAATAAGAATCACTAAAATTGTCAATGAAATTACAAAAAGTTCCGTACTCTAACTAAAAATAAAATTAAATTTTTAGACGGTAAAATATAAATGGTTAAATAATTATTTTATAATTTTGATGTGGGATATATCCGAGTGATCGTAAACGCATGCCTCCAGCATTTGCATGTGTCATTACTCCATAATAAGTCCATTATAATCATTACAATTGTTATTGTGCCAGCTTTAACACCTGCACACTTTACCAGCATCTGGTGTAGCCGACGGCTTTGTTAGGGTTGTCTCTTTTTATAAAGAGACAAAGTAATTCATACACATTATAAATGTGAAAGTGTGTCTGTTCGTTTGTCCTCTTTCACGGCAAAAAGGAAAATGAGATATCATGATTTTTAGTGGAGATATTTGTAGTAATGGAGAGTGACACAGGCAAGAAAGAGATACAAATTAAAATATACATATTTTGGTGATTAAACAGTATATACATTTAAACTCAAACACAAAAATACTTTATTCAAATATATCATTAAATAATGGACACTCTGTAATCGTCAATATATTAAGTTATTTTTATTCAATCAAAACAGTTTATTTGTTAAACATAGGTCATACAATCAAGATGGAACAATGAATTCTATTAATTCTTTAATGAATCTACCAGCACCGGGTTTTAATATACCGAGAAGACTCCGGAAAGAAACTCGTATATTTACCCTTTATATTCGTATGTTTGATGTAAAAAACGAATATTTCACTACCACAAACATACACTCGAATTTCATTTATATGTATGTCTCAGTTCCTGAAATCCTGTAACGTGTGCCAGCCCTAACTGCAGTTATAAAGCCGCAACTAATTGATAATTGAACGATAAGCCTTGATGCAGAAGATTGACACCCGCGAATCATTTATCACGCTCGGGTTAGCGATTCGTTAAATGATGACTTTAATTAATATTATCGTGAAATGTTATGTTTTAGCGCCATTGTATTTGTGTCACTTTTGAATTGAATTCATATTCAATTCTGTTATGGCTGATATGTGGTTTATTTAAATTTTACAGATAGCAATCTGTATTATATATTATGTATTTCGAAACGATTAGTCGACATCACTGGAGACCGGCGATCTGGCAGCTACTTCGATCAAAAAATTAGTTTAGAGATCAAGAGATAACGCTACCGGTATCTTCCAAAGGGAAGGGGCTATTATTTTGTTTAGTTATAATATTATAATTTTTAAGGTTTTTAGTTGCGTGTTCGTGTTATATTGTAAGTTTGTTAAGTTTCATGATTAAAGTTTCTTTATATACTCTCTCTTCCCAGTCTTCAACCTATCGCAGTCCAACTGGACATAGGTCTTTCCCATTTTACGCCAGATATCCCAGTCCTCCGCTTTTCTCATCCTCCACCAGCACCTGGCAACATTTCTTCAAACTATGCAATAGACTAATGGTTTGAAGAAATATTGCCAGTGTTTCTGGATAAGTTAGTATAGTGAATTCTGTTGAATTAAACTAGAGATGTGACCAACCCGGCTGTTATAGCGTACGAAGCAAATCTCTTCAAGCTTTGCGTTTTCCTTCGTCTTTTCGAGTCGATATGGATTCACAAGTTAAATATACGACTGATATTTTATATTATTTGACTACCCATTCGGTGTTGCAGTTAAGACGTCGACTGCAACACCAAGGGTTCGATCCCCAGGCAGTACAAACATTTGTGTGCATGAACATGTCTGTTTGTAATGGTCTGGGTGTTTTCTATGTATAATATGTATATAACACATTAACACACATCTACTTGAACGTTGCCCATGTTGTTCCTTAATAATGATTTTAAATAAAAATAATAATTATATCTAATGAATAATATGATTACTTATGTTAAAATTAATTTTAATTTAATTTATATTTCTTATGTTTTGATAAATGCTAATCCTACACTGGATCTCTGTGCACTTTATAATGATGTACGTACTAGTGTCAAAATGTTATTTTTGGATATCGTTTGATGTACCTCACAGGACAGGCTTAGCCTAGTGTGGGGACCAGGGAAACCTTTGTTAATTGTAATGTTCTTTTTAATAAATTTTTAATAAATAAATATTTACAAAAAAATGTATATAAGTATGTTTATCCGTTGTTTAGTACCCATAATACAGGCTTCACGCTTAAATTGGGGCTAGATGGCGCTGTGTGAATGTCAGTGGATAATTATTTATAATGCCAGCAGAACTATTCTGATATAATAACGATATTTGATATTCAGCAATAAATGCGAGCAGTAAAGTAACCCGTCATTCTCTTACAATCGGATAATGTCGAAACAATAACGTTAAATTATGTATATTTGCGCACGCGCAAGTTCAAGATGGCGGACAAAGAACGGATGCGTTGCGCAACAGTGAATGTGGAATGACCAGTGATGGGTTCAACTCTCCGTTCGGACAGTTTGATTTCTCAATGTTTCGGACTACTTGTGACTTGCAGGCCATGTTGAATAATGATTTTGATATGCATTCTCGATATGATTGCTAAAGATAATGGTACAATGATTAATGTCTTAATATGTCAGTAGGATGGATATTTCTCATAAATTGAAGGTTCGATGGTGTAGCGACAATCGCGCTCAGGACTCCAATTCTCCAAGAAATATGTTTTCGAATTTTCGAAATTATATGTACGCTATTCGAGGCTCTTATGGTGAAGGAAAACTTCTTGAGCAAAACCTGCGCACGCCTGCGAAGAGATTTAAAGGTTGTGCGTGAAGTCGGCCAATCCGTACTGGGCCCGTCTTGACTAAGGCCTATACACCCTGTACGAGTGGGCTCGTGCCCTCGGTGGAGACGTATAATGACGAGCTGATGATGACGGTGGAAACTACCGGATTGCTCCTTTGGAGTTACTTACAACATTCTACTTTGTGTTCAGACTCATACATAGTTTTTTTTAAATGACGAAATCAATCAATCTGATTTTATGATCAATTTATTTGATCAAAATTGCAAAACTAACTTCTAATCATAGGTTGTCCGATGATTTCCTGATAAACGGCAGAATGCTTCTGTAACCGATTAGAAAGTTCATTAGCTGGGTGTGATTGATTAATCCAGATATATTTTGTTTAGACTTTTATTCGTACTTTGCAAAACCTTAATTAATATTTGTAGTTTCTTTGTTATTTTTATCTGAAGACAAAAGTGTTTGTCCTAAATGCTGAGACGTTTCAATAATGTCCAATTAACGACAGCGCCATCTAGCCCCAAACTAAGCATTAGCCTGTAATATAGGCGCTAAATAACGGTTGAATATACTTTTTATTTTATATACACATACATTTTATTTTACATATTATACATAAAAAACACCCAGACCAATACAAACAGGTATGTTTATGCACACAAATGTTTGTACTGCCCGGATCGAACTTATAACCCTTGATTAAGTAGCAAACGTTTCAACCATTACACCAGATGGTTGTATCATATAGGCTAATAATGAGAACCAGCACCTCAACTTAGCGCGATGCATGGAGGATTAAGGTGATAATGTCAACATCATCAGCTCATTAAACGTCCCTACCAAGGGGCACGAGCCTACCCTCTAAAGGTGTCTAGGCCTAGTCGACCACGCGGACCCAGTGCAGATTGGCCGATTTCACGCAAAACCTTTGAATCTCTACGCAGGCTTTCACAGGTTTCCTCACGATGTTTTCCTTCACCGTAAGAGCGTCGTATAAACGTACATATAATTAGAATTGGAAAAGACATTGGTACGTGGCGGGATTTAAACCTGGTGCAGGTTCAAATTCCAGAGGCAACAGTCCATACTAAATATGTCTAAACTTAAACAGGCCTCTCCGACAGTTCCAAAGATAATTATTTTTCTTACTTTCTTAAAATATGCCTTCTAGGTCAATGGAGCAGCGATGTAACAACTAATAGGACCGTCCGCAACTGTTTTACCGGTTGTAACAACTGGAGTTGCTATGAGCTAAGTACGTGAAAACGTTTTCTATATTGCGTAATGCACTTAGCGAATGTTTTTGCTGCGGCATCTTGTTTTTAGACGAGGCCTATAAAAGTTAAGGATGGAGTAGTGGTTGTTCGGTTGGCGATCGTATAAGTGAAGCTTCTACAGAGACGTCAGCTATAAATAGCACGTTCGTAGGTTCCGGGTTCGATCCCCGGGCAGTATTGATATTTGTGTGCATGAACATGAGTGTTTGTATTGGTCTGGGTGTTTATATGTATATTATGTGTGTATTTCCAAAAAATAATATATTTATCGGTCATTTAGAACCCATATTACTGGCTTAATTCATTTTTACTCTGAAAATGCCAATTCACTCTAGCGATCAAGACACGAAGACTGATACATCATTTCCTCTCGTCCTTTTATCCAAGACTAGCTTTTGCCCGCGGCTTCGCTCGCATTAAATTCGGGATAACACGGTACTTGCATTTATCACTATACATACGATTTCCCCTCCCTCCAACTTTGAAGGTTTCGGGGTCAATTTCAGAATTTTTTTTAGCAAAAAATATGTTATAGTGAGCTAACCTTAAAAGATAGACATATGCTGTCGCGGACTTTTTTGTAGACCATTAAAAGCAGAACAATACTCTCATACATGACTTTTGTGTAACTTTAACCGTTTACGCAGCGTACGCAGCGGAAGCTCCAAGTATGAAAAAATACCCCCGATTTTGAAACATTCTTCATTGCTGCTCCGCTTCTATTACTCGTAGCGTGATGATATATAGCCTATAGCCTTCCTCGATAAATAAGCTATCTAACACTGAAAGAATTTTTCAAATCGAACCAGTAGTTCCTGAGATTAGCGCGTTCAAACAAACAAACAAACAAACTCTTCAGCTTTATATATTAGTATAGATTGGGCAGTAACCCAACACGTGGGCCTAATGCGGATTGATTTATATTTACGACTACCATACTAAGATTGTAGCGATGATCGACACGTTGGTACGGCTTCACGGGAATAATAACTGTCTATCAGTTGTTGGTCTCCTTTAATAATGCTCTGGCAAGGTCAGGCGTATCACTTACCATCAGGTGAGCGCTCTGTTCGTCCTGTTCACTTTAACATTAAAAAACCATGACGCTGGTGACATTTCCCTGCGGGATTTGAACCTAATACCTTCGGGTCACGCAGCCGACTGCCGAACGCTGTGCGTAGACCACGGAGGCAAGCCTCTCGTCTCGTCGCTTAGCTGCAACTAACATGTAAACGTAAACGACATGCATGTTGGTTGCACAATTCATTTGAAATGCAGATGGCGATATCGTCTTATCTGATACTACACAGCAATTTTGTTTACTGATCACAACGCGTACGAGGAAACCATTTTGTGGATGTGACACGCATGATGCAATCAACTGGTAGATTTATTGAGATGACCATACTATTACGATTCTGTACGATATATACGAGTAAGATCATACCAGAACGTATAACGAAGTGTGGGACGTCCTCCGGTATTAACTGACTGCTTACAAAAAGACACTGGTGTCGGCTAGGGGGATTAATATGGAATCAATGTACCGCAGTGGTTTGCGGTAGGTTAAACTGAATTTAGTACGATATAAATATAATATATATATATATATATATATATATATAAAAATTATATATATATATATATATATATAATAATATCGTAAAAAATTGTTACGAAATTTTAAATAAAATAATATTAAATAAAAACCAGCTAGGTATGCAACTGTACCCATTATTTAAATAGTTATTGTCGTGTAATTATGGTATATAATATTGTTTCTTGTTTGTATGCTTATACATACTCGTACATTACGTACGAATAGCTGATAAGTGAAATAACGAGATAACTTAATTTCTTCATCTGATGTCAGCAGCTATATTGGGATTCTACTAAAACGTCACTGCAGGTACTGCCGAATGTACTCACTTAGAGACTGTTCAAATAAAAACTTATTACATGAAAAAACAACTGTCCAACAAAAGGAAACATAAGATATAACATTGAATTATAACAAGCATAGTTAATTAACAGTTACTTTAGAACACAGACTCATTACAAAATCATTACCTGAACAATTAGTTAGTCTTATCGCTTCGAGATCTCTTCTAGACAACCTTGAGTTAACGGACTGGGGATTTTGTGTACTATTACGTTGGTTTCAGAATGAGATCACCAAAACTTGTCCGTGCATCTACTCACACTGACTCACTGATAATCAGCGTCAGATTCTGTATTTTAATGCTTAGGTCAAAATATTTAAGTATATTGATTTATATTTCAAAGATAATTTAGCATATAAAAAACAGATCACTGTTTAAAAAACAAAATAATTTCACTCACTTTTATTATAAGACTGATTAAAATGAAACCTTCATAAAAGAGGTCATTAAGAAATGTCACAATACTTAAAAAACTGGAAGCTAATTATATTTAACAAGTCACTTGTAAAAGCACTTGTAGCATAACCAAAGCCGTAACAGGTGTGAAGTTCAGACGTCATGGCAGATGTCAACTTCCGCTTGGCTTTGTTGGATGCTTTTATGCTCGGTGCGCGCGCGCAAGATTAATCGTGCGCTTTGCGTAGAGTTATATGTGCATAGAATTGGCAACGAGTATAATTCATGTAATTTATTTTTGTAATTGAACTTGAATACGCGTTTTGTTGTCGATCATGCCTGTTAAAAAACTATAACCCTTACTGAGTTTCTTGCCGTATTCGAACTAAGCATTGAGAATTTTTAACTAAGAAGTTTTAGTTGTATTTTAGTATCAGTCAACCGGTGGAAGCTTAATTTTACAATGTGCCTTGCTCAAACATCAAGCTTTAAGTAGTTGAATTAACGATTTTTTTAATATAATATAGCCGGTCATTCCTCAAGTCCACCTGCGCTTTGGAGGGCATTTTAAGCTGATGGTAGACTATTAACTATACAGTCAGGGCTCCAAGAACTTTTTCATAATGCAACATTACTCCTAAACGTATCATAAACGTGATTTATGAATCATTAAACGTAATAGTTGTTGTCATGCCAATTTGACCATGCCCAAAGTCCTGTCTAGCACCACAAAACTCTACAAAATATGTAGGAAGCGCAGCTATGACATCAGGCTATTATGAGACAGTACGAGTTTTATATGACTATCCATTCTACGGTGCGTCGCAGGTTCCGGTGCTTACGACTGGTTTTAACTTTAGTTAGTAGTAATTATGTAGCTTTGGGAGAGAAACGTGTATCTTATCTATTTCGGCAACCTGGGAAGGGAGTGTGTTGCTTTAAAAAGCCGGAAGTCATGAATTCTTTCTTCAACCTATCGCAGTCTACTGCTGGGTACATGGTCTTCCCCATTCTGAGCCAGACATCCCGATCCCTTGCTATCCTTATCCAGCTTCCACTAGTGAACTTTCACAAGTCGCCGCAGAGCGATTGCGATGTATCTCCTCTCCAGAACTCATTTGCTCCAAAGCATGTGGTCTAGGTTTAAGGATTACATGAGTAAGTGTATGACATCCCGTCATAACCTAGTTCCAAAAAATTTAAAATCAGTAAGTATCAACGGATATATACACAGTGCCATCTAAACTTAATTGAGAACAATTTATTAAAAATTAAATACATAATAAAATCCAAATGAAAAAAGGATACTATACAATAGACGAATATTTATCGGATTAAGATGTGTGGATACAAGACATAGTGTTCCTGTTACAAAATCTTTGTAATAAATGATTGTAAAGCAACGTGTAGGTTAATGACAAATCGCCAATGTCAAAAATATAAAAAATTTAAAATATTGACAATCGAGTTTCTTGCCGGCCCTTTCCGAAGATCCTACTTATTCCGAACAGGTGGTATTCATAAAAATATAAAAACAATTTACGATTCAAAAGTATCTGTAGAAGATTTATATGAACAAAGCTTTGATTTGGGCAGTGGCAGTGGGTTGGTCACGTATGTCGCAGAACCGATGGCCGTTGGAGCAGACGAGTTCTGGAGTGGAGACCGCGTTCGGCAAGCGTAGCGTAGGACGCCCACCAGCCCGATGGACCGACGACTTGCGAAAGGTCGCTGGTGGAGGCTGGATGAGTAAAGCGGAGGACCGGGATATCTGGCGCAAAATAGCCAGCAGTAGACCGAGATAGGTTGAATCGGAAAGCTTTGACTTGGATAGGAACAGCCTGATTAAACAAACAAACAGGTTTATTCACACAAATGTGTGTTCCCCAAAGAGATCGATCAGACCCGGAACCCTTGGTGTTATAGCCGACTTCTCAACAATTACACCATATGGAGTAAAAAATTTGGGAAACCTATCTGATAGGATGATATGAAGAGGAATATCCTGAATGTTTCAAATGAAAGGAGCAATGGGTGAAATTCATGCCGCCTAGGAGACGTTGTAAACGGGTGCCCTCAAGTTTATCAACAAACCAATTATCATACTTAGCATACGAGCAGTCTGCGAAGAAAACGCATTACATCAAACCCCACGTTGAACATTTACTACAAGGTGCGTGAAGTAGAACGCATTTTTGCTCATTGGTGTGGACTGTTGCTTTCTGATCTAGTGCAGGTTCGAATCCCGCAACGTACCGATGTCTTTTCGAATTTTCGAAATTATATGTACGTTTATCCGATGCTCTTGCGGTGAAGGAGAACATAGTGAGGAAACCTGCGTACGCCTATGAAGAATTACAAAGGTTTTGCGAGAAGTCGGCCAATCCGCACTCGGCTCGCGTGGACGAATAAGGTCTATACACCCTATATACGCAGTACGATATTCATGTCTTATAATGAACTGATGATGATGATTAGAAAATACCCAAAGGTGGTCTAAGCATCCGTACATTACTTACATTTAACTGACCTAAAATCTGTCGTCTGTGATGATGGGCGCAGGTTAAAGTTGACAGCAAAGATTGACTACTTAATGTTCTTAATTTTCTTAAACATTTACTGGAGAGTGAACTGACCGTCCCGATCACTTCATCATCATCACACCGTAATATGTCCACTGCTGAAACGAAGGCCTCTCCTAATGATTTCCACGCGGGCCGATCGTAGCAGTTGACATCCATCTGCTACCCGCCACCGTAACCAGGACATCCGTCCATCTGGTTCGGGGTCGGCTTACGCTTCGTTTTCGTTCCCGTTTACTTAATGACATAAAAAACGATACAACATAAAGTTACGTAATGAACTGGTGTTACATGAATTTAGTTTAAAGACATCTTCTTATGGTTTTATGTCTTTTACGGTTGCAACTCGTTGCATTGAGGTATGCTAGAATGTCATTTAGAACACAACAAATACAACCTTTAAATACTCAAATACAAATGCTAGTGAAATTACTGGGTATAAGAGACCTAACTCTGTCGTCGCGAGTGTCGGGTGCATTAATATGTAGGATAATAACTGTCTATCAGTTATTGGTATCGTTCAATGCCGTGGTTAGGCGTATTACTTACCATCAGGTGAGCGTCCTCAGAGTATTTTTACTTAAAGTCTGGCAACGCATCCCTGTGACCTCAGTTGCAAAAAATGTTCGGTGGAGGCGGTGACAATTTGCATCATGTGAGTCCGCAAGGTCGTTTGCTTCCTTTTAGAAAATTTGAATCGTCATCCTTATCATAAATCAGCCTATTACGTCCCATTGCAGGACCCAGGCTTCCTTCATATCATAGTTATCGGTCGTTACCCACCACGCTGATCCAGTGCTGATTGGTGGGTGTTAACAACACTTCCATCCTAAGATTTTAACGGGAATGGGCCTAATGTGCCTTTGAAGAACGGAAACATCTTTATCTTCAGGCAATTTAGCAAGCAGAGTCTCACCACGAGGTATTTTTAACTATTAATACTTCAAAGCTCATTAAACGCACTAAGGGCACGAGCCTACCCGTACGCAGGTGTACAAGTCTTAGTCTTCACGCACAACCAGTGAATCTCTTCGCAGGCGTGCGCAGGTTTCCTTGCGATGTTTTTCGAAACCGTATCGTCTGATAACGTATATGTAATTTTCTGAATTCGAAAACACATTGATACGTGGCGGGATTTGTACTTGCGCCCTACCGATCGAAAGGAAACAGTCCACACCATTGAGCCACCAACGCTCAAAATTACTTCATAGAAAATAACTTTTTTTAAGCAAATAAAGAGCTCTTGCAAATAACGATTATTTTATTATTTTAGTTATGAAATCTGACTTTTCGAGATTGAATCAGAAAGAGCGTGTATATCGGTGATGAAGACATCAACGTAATTTATGGAGCATGCAAGAATAATATCCGCTATCTCTAACAGTCGGTTAGCGAATGTGTTTATGACGAGCCGAATTACCAGCATACGTTTAACTTGAGGTTCCGCTAGAATGGTAATAACCTTTATTTACGACCCATTTGGTGTAACGTTTGAGACGTCGGCTGCAACACCAAGGTTTCCGGGTTCGATACCCGGGCAAGACAAACATTTGTGTGCATTAATATGTCTATTTGTAATGGTCTGGGTGTTTTCTATGTATAATATGACCTCTAAATTAATAGACCGATGACCTGTTCAAGTTGGCAAGTAGCTAATAGATGTCGACTGCTGGGGATCGTCGTAGAGGTTCGTCAATCAATGCAGTAGCCAATAAAGCCCTACTGCCAAAGGTAGACAATTTTTCTTATGTTAAAAAGTGTTCAGGACTGTCAGTGTGCTCATCTGGTGGTAAGTGACACGCCTGACCATGACAGAGCGGCATTGATGGATACCAACTACTGATGGACTGTTATTAATGTCCACCAATGCCCCACTGAGCCCATTAGACAACTGACGTTAGGTCTCTTATACCCGGTAATTTTTACTGGCTAAATTACTTCTTGTAGGTGAGGTAAATTTTTATCTCTCTCTTCAACCTACAGTGCATTATTGGACATAGATCTCCTTAATCTGCGCCAGATAACCCGGACTTCTCCTTTTTTCACCCAGTCTCCACCAGCGACATTTCGTAAGTCGATCCATTGAGCCATAAGTGCGACATCGTAACCAGCCTACTGCAACTTCAACTTGATGATCTAGGGAGTTGTGTCGGTAACTTTAGTTATCACCACAGATTTCCCAATGCAGGAGATGGGGCAAGCCGCGTTTAAAGTGCGACAAATGTAAGCTCAATGAGCATACACTGGCTGCCAGTTTACGCTCTGTGAGACGAGTCAAGACGCACGAATATTAGAAGAAATTACCTTTTTTTTTTTCAAAAATGCCATCCTGTGCAATTGTAACATGTCATCATCGCAATGAATCAGTAAATTTACCAAGAAATATAATAACTTTTCACAGGTAAGAACTGAAAAGAAATTGCGACACTGGAAATGCCTATAAACTTGGCGGCTTGTCCAGTCTAATTGTTTATTCGGATGTCTGTGGTTATCACGTATAAGACTTGGGAAAAAAATAGAAAAACGAAATTTTTTATGCTTCAGGATGTACAGGACGATCAGGACGCTTACCAGATGGTAAGTGATACGTCCGACCATGGCAGAGCGGCATTGAAGGAAAATTAACAATTGATAGACAGTTATCATATTCCATCAATGCCATGCTGCTCCAGTCACGTCACCCGAGACAGCAGTTGTTAGGTCTCTTATACCCGGTAATTTTACTAGCTAGGTACATTGCCCTCATCCCGAAATATATAAGTTGACTTCGAGTCCAAAAAATGTATGGGTACCTTCCACTAACATTTGTACAGTCATATTCTGATTATGGATGGCTGAGCAAAAATAGTTATTTATAACAAAATTAATTACACCATAAAAATAATTACGCACACGTGTTGGCAACACTGGCAATATTTACTTGTGTGTTCCGAATTATGTTGGAGAAAGTGATCTCGGCTCAAATCACTTCTGCGAGCGTTGACCACGAGTTACGCTTTTGTGTTCAATTTACATGTGTGACGTCATCCTTGTGTACTGTTAATCCGGTATAATAAAAAATTAAAACCTGACAGGACGTATAAACATAAAGCGCTCTCGCTGTGCCTTGATAAATATATCCCTGAAGAGAAGAACCATACAAGAATGTTTATACCGCGTTAAATATTGCCTTTTTTACTTTGCAGTAAGCGAACAAGCGACGTTTAATCAGGTTGGAGAGTAAGCGGCTAGTATATAGTTATATTGACCTGGTTAAGGTGATGGTAAACATGGTCGAGGGGCCTATCGTTCAGGCAGGTTTTATTGCGGATACCTTTCGCTTAGTGCACGAAGTCTATCCCAGTGGGAAGGGCAACTCAACGCAGATATGCAACGAGCTTGGCCGACCCGGCGGGATAGCAAGGCCTGGTGGACGGCTTAGGGTGATGATAGAGGACAGAGTTATCATTGGCCAGCCATATCATCTGAACCTGTCTCCAGTTGTATCGGTCTCTCCGTTCCACTGGATCAAGATGGATGAAGACGAGGGTGTGCACATGCGTTTGCGCGTACGTTTGTGCACCTTAATATCTCCTGCGTAATTGACTGCTGACTACTACTAAGGTGGTGGGTATCAGATGGATGTCAACTGCAAGGGATCGGTCCGCGTTTCCATGTTCTCATTGTGTCTACAGCATGTAATAAACAGATAATTTAATTAAAATACACACTGGAATTGCGTATTTCTAACCTGATCACGTAAGAAGTTTACGACGGTAGCATAAGATTCAGCGTGTTGATACACGAGCATGGACATAGAATTATTGGACAATTACTCGCAACTATGTAAGAATTGAGTAACTGTACCATAAAAATCATATGAGGTATAATAAATACATTTCCTGTTACCTAATAGCACGATTAATAATATATACTATGCTAATAGGTACAATAAACCAATACAAAGGTACGTAAAAAAAAAAAATATGTTTATCCGTTGTTTAGTACCCATCATCATCAGCTCATAAAACGTCCCCACCGAGGGGCACGAGCCTACCCGTATAGGGTGATTAGGCCTTAGCCGTCCACGCGAGCTCAGTGCGGGTTGTACGACTTCACGCACAACCTTTGAATCTCTTCGCAGGCGTGCGCCTTGCGGTGATGCGGTTTCCTCACGATGTTTTCCTTCACCGTAAGAGCGTCGGATAACGTACATTTAATTTCTGAATTCGAGAACACCCATTTAGAACCCATATTACAGGCCAAATGCTTAGTTTCCTCCTCTAATCTGATTCCAATCTCCCCATAGGTATGCTGTACCTTCCCGAACACAGTACCAGGTGGTAGACTCGAAACTGAGTCGACTAGTACCTACCTAGTCGACTCAGTTCACTGACTGACTCAGTAATAATTTTCGTACCATTTAAATACATCATTAGAATTTATAAGCATATTACGTGACGATTCAAAATAAACCTAGGAACATGATAAATATAATTTTATTAGTTATGACATTTTTTATTTTATTTCTTGTAGTGTCTAGATTATTTATTATATTATTAAATAGATACCTTCTAATTTTATGAACTGACATCATCGAAGCAGGTAAAAACGAGTATTGGCATTTTTATTGTCAAAAAACTTTAATAATGTCTGGGAAATATTCACAGTGAAACTACTTATTTGTTGTTTAAAAATGGTCTTAGCATATATGTAGTTATTTGACCGCTTTACTTATCTTTCCGAAACACAGGTCTCAAAAATAACAAACTACTTTGTTGGGATGAATGAGAGAACAGACTAATAATGAAGTAAGTATGAGTAGCAAGATAATTCAGTTTTAAATAATTATAATAATAATGTATTTATTATATTATATTATTTGTTAACCTCTGTATGTATTATGTGTATATGTATGTATGTGTGTGTATGTATGCAGTATATGTGTGCACACTGTCTACCTCTCACACTTAATTTCCTTTTTTTAGGCCTGTTGGAAGAAATTTCATAATGAAATAAGCAGTGCCTTTGTACATTTTTTCCATGTACCTGTTTTTTATTGTATTACTGTGTGCATTAATGATTAAATAAATAAATCAATAATATCTTAAAAATGTATATACTTTTTAATTAGTGTTTTATTGCGGAGGTTTGTTTTTATTACGTTTTTTTTGTACATTTTAATTCGGTACTAGGTACGAGTATATTACAATTTAAAATTCTATATTCAATTTTAAACTCTGTATTCAAATTAAATTCTTTGTACATTTTAATTAAAATATTCCAATTTTCAAATTCTATATTCAAATTTTGAAATTCTGTACTTTTTTTTTATTTCTACGATAATATTCAAATTTTAAATTTAAGTCAAATTTAAAATCATGCAGCCAGTTCCACCGACCTTCACCGACGTGTTCATGTGCTGTATGTACATAGCCAATGTATTATACAACCGCAAACCAGCGTTACTACAATCTAAGGCACTAGAAAGCATTCTCTGGTTATGGATTACTTGGACGCACACTCGGAAATGGTAACTCGAGATGACTCGGTCTAATTGCTTCAAAGTTATAGATAAAGATTGCTTTTGTGCAGACGTTCAAATATATGTGTAATAAATTCGACGACCCATTTGGTGTAGCGGTTGATACGGCTGCTACACTAAGGGTTCTGGGTTCGATCCCCGGGCAATACAAACATTTGTGTGCATGAACATGTCTATTTGTAATGGTCTGGTTGTTTTCTATGTTTTTTATAATATATTTTGTATTTACAAAAAAAATGCATATAAGTATGTTTATCCGTTGTTTAGTACCCATAATACAGGCTTCACGCTTAACTTGGGGCTAGATTGCGCTGAGTGAACGTCAGTGGATATTGATTTATATGCAGCTTGAAAAAAAATCAATACTTTTTACTAGTAACGTTTTTATGTATAATGGAATCAACGACTAAGTAGAGGCCCCCTTGTGGCTTGTGGTAAGTGTTGTTTTTAAATGAAATGGTTTTTTCGTATTTATAAACCAGTTTATAAAGCCTCACTGCATATTTTGTTGTCGTCCTCCACGTTAGCAGCAAGGGTTAGCTATTAAAATTGTTTATCGCGTAAATTGAGTATCGCATTCAAGATGATAATTATCTGCTGGACTCTTTGAGTTTGCGTAGAGTTGTGGCATGTTTTGCATTCTCTACCGCTTTTATCACGGGGAGTGTTCCGATGAGTTGTTCGGGCTTGTGCCTGCGGCTAAGCTCCACCACCGTACATTTAGAAGGAGCTCCAAATTTCATCCTCACCGCCTGGATGATTGGACGTCTTCCACAGTTTTTTGCCACACAACAAAACTCTAGAATGAACTTACACTGGATACATTTCCAGAGTGATACGACCTGGCGTCCTTCAAAAAAAGAGTGCACACGCAAAAACGCATTTCTGGGACTTGAGGTCTTGCAAATGTTCATGGGCGGCGGTGTTACTTACCATCAAGTGAACCGTATGCTCGTTTGCCCCCGGTTCAATAAAAAAATTGACTGGTCACCCATCTGATGACCGATATTGCCATCTTTACTTGACTAAATACAATAAAAAAATCGCGCCAGCCGCTGCACCATGGAGCCTCCTTCCGTATCCAAAATGTTTAAGTACCCAAGTTGGACTGATTGAGACATCACTAAGCTGTGAATGTTACACTTGTATACGCCTCTAAAACACTATTGTCTCCTATGGAAATCGACTTTACAAGACGTTATACTTGCAATTCACAAAAGCAAAGGCGTACATGTATAATATATTATGATTAAATTATCAAAATTGGCATAATTATGCATTTATTTAATCATATAATGAACGGCTCACTTCAAACAATGGTCAAAAATTAACTTACTTATCGTGCGACTTTTGTGTTAAACTTGCAGTTTTTAACTAATTATGATATCCTGAACACCTCTCAGTCTTCTTGATTATAGTCCATTTCCTCATCAGCTCATTAAACGTCTCCACCGAGGGGCACGAGCTTACCCGTATAGGGTCTTAGTCGTCCACACGGGCTAAGTGCGGATTACTCGACTTCACGCACAACCTTTGAATCTCTTCGCAGGCGTGCGCAGGTTTCCTCACGATGTTTTCTTTCACCGTGAGAGCGTCGGACAACGCATATAATTTTGAAAATTTGAAAACATATTTGTACGTGGGTTTGAACCTGCGCCTCCATATTGGAAGGCAACAGTCTACACATAGATTTCCAATACAGGAGATGGGGCAAGCGCGTTTTTAAGTGCGACAAATGTGAGCTCAACGAGCATAACTGGCTGCCAGTTTACGCTCTGTGAGACGAATCAAGACGCACGAATATTAGAAAAAATTACCGTTTTTCCCAAAATGCCATCCTGTGCATTGTAACATGCCATCATCGCAATGAATCAGTAAATTTACCAAGAATATAATAACTTTTCACAGGTAAGAACCGAAAAAATTGCGACACTGGGACTGCCTATAAAGGCGGCTTGTCCAGTCTAATTGTATATTCGGATGTCTGTGGTCTACACCAATTAACCACCGCGCTCTATCGGTATATATCTATAATCCATTTATCCAGCTTATGGGGTCTAGTCCTAGTTTCCACCCGAAAATTTATTTAATTTATTGTTTCATTTACTTTGGATTTACTATGGATAATAATGGATTTGCTATGGATATTTTTTACGGATAATAATGACATTAACTTAAGTATATTACAGCAATGATTAAAACAGAGTATGGTAAGGTATAAATAGTAGGTATTTAGATAGTGTAGCGATTGTTCAGATTAATGATCGACTTTATGTTTTGGAAACATTAAAGTAGACATAATATTATCGACGTGTTTTATATAATTTGATCAGCGTCTAACGATTTGACGACTTTTACAAAAGTCTGTTCTTATTGTATGACCGTTATGCTGCAGTTGCGCAACCAAAGTTCCGGTCCGAGGATACGGCGAAAGTGCAGTTGCAACTATTCGCTAATCCATAAAAGGCTATATTTTATTTTATCCTTGTTTATTCATTTCGATTTGAATTCCAAACTTGAATAATATATTCAAATCTCAATTCTATATTCAAAATTGTTTTCATATTCAGTATTCAAATTTCAAATTCTATAGTCAAAATCGAATCAAATTTTGACGCCTTTCACTAAAGTCAGTTACTCTATGAACGTTATGTCGCGCTTGCGCAACCAAAGATTCGGTCCGAGGATGCGGAGAAAGTGCAGCTGCAGCTAATATATTCGCTAATTCCTCTTAAATTTGCACTGTTTACGTAATACGAATTGGCGGTATGTATGCCATAATGTTTCTTTTTATACGATCCAATTTACGGATAAGTGTCAGTTTGCATAATTTTAATAGTGGTTTTTGAAAGGGACATTTTCAATGAGTAATTAATACTGATTGGCCGATTTTAGGGAAAATGTGTAGTTAGAAAATCTTTAAGGAGGAAATCGTGATCTTTACCTACGAGTGTTCTTGGTATAACCTATGTTCTAGGCTAGTAGGTTAATCGAACAGTAAAATGACTGGTTTCAGTTCCTTTAGAAATTTTCAATACATTTTTATGCCAATTTTTTGCAATTAAGCAAACCTAATGGAAAGTGATAAATGTCACCTGTTAAATACCAGTGATCTTGAAAAAGGATTGCATTTTTAAATAATGACGTAGTAATGTTTAAACAGATTACCCAATATTCCTAGATCACTTCAGCTTGGTACTCAGCCATACCAAAGCGTAACTGCTATAGCATGAGAAATAGGTGACATTGGGTTAACTAATATACTGTTTCCTTAAGTAGATCCGCTTTAAGTTAACACAGCAAACTACCATTTTCACTGTTTACATCAACCAAATTTGATTTTAATCCGACAATAGCAGCAATACATACATTGGGGATACCTGGTCGAATGTATGAGAAGTCCGTTAAAAACATTGTTTGCCTTAGATTAATCAAATTTAAAAGATCATTCAAAAAACATCATTACATCTTGAGCATTCGGGCTAAATCAATACATGAGAAGCAAAAAAATAAATTGATACGAAAAATTGATCAAGATCAACAAAGAGTAATCAAAATTTTTATGAGTATTGAATATCATCTGGTTTACTTAATTTGGTAAACGTATACTTCCAACTTATTACGCCATAAAGTTCAGTGTGTCATGACTATTACCACTCGCATATAGCACTGTTCAGTGACAGTAAAAGTAAAATAACAATATCTTACCTACCTACTAACAATCGATAAATCGATCAAACTTTCGATTCTGATGTCACCCACGCTCCCATCTGTCCCGCCGACAGTGTTTCCATCTCCGATTTCGGAAAAGGGCTTTTTGAGAAGTAAAAAAGAGATAGGGCTAGATTAAGATACTCGTTAGCATGTCGAAAACTTCATAATTTGGTAATATTTTCAAGACAGTGAAAAAGAGCTAGATTGCTCTTTTCGGGCTAAATCGTTAAAAAAGGAGTTCACCTATACTAAAAAGTGCTATTTCTAGCTACAAAAGAGCTAAGGTGGCAACACTGCCCGCCGAATCTCAACGGCTTCTCGCATTCGCATACCACGACCGGTACAAGTCAAGATTGTTGCCCCTCAAGTAAAATACGCTCATTGCACGTCCAAAACGTGAAAGTGACGCAATCGGACCTTCGCCAAACTAGTTACAGAAACAACGGTAATCATTTTTTAAAAAGGAGGTGTATTTACAGAAACTTACATTTACAACAAATATAATACATATTATACTAGGATGCGATCACATGAGTTTCATAACATTAATGGGGTGAGATGACTATTGTTCGAAGTTCGTTTAATGATGGGGGGCACCGTACGATGACGAGGGGGACGGTACTCCGTACGATCCGGACGGAACTCCGATGGTTGTGTACGCGATGGATGGAGCGGAGTACGAGACGGAGCCGTGTCCACCGCTGGAGAAACCGCCGTGTCCACCGCTGGAGAAACCACCGTGTCCACCGCTAGAGTAGCCTCCGTGTCCACCGCTAGAGTAGCCAGAGTAACCGCCGGCGTAGCCGCTGGCATAGCCTTCTTCGGCTTGGTGGTACTGAGCTACTTGGAGTCCCTGTTGGATATGGTCGAGTTCAATACCAACAATCCTGTCTTGGGGCACACCATATACAGGCGCTGGGGGACCGTAGTGAGACGAGATTCCGTGACCGTGGCCAGAAGAAGCGGACTGGTAAGCCTGGTTCTGGATTTCGTCTTTAAGGATGATGTGCTTGATCTTCTCCAATAGGTGGGGGTCTACGTGGTACCCTTCGGAGGTCTGGTGGCCGACTGGGACGGGGGTGTAGTGACCTCCGCTGCTGAGACCGCCAGAGTAACCTCCAGAACTGTGGCCGCCCCGACGACGATGTAGGAGGATGATGGGGAGTAGCTGTAGCCCACCGGTGGCTCGGCGACGGCGCACCCGATGATTGTCAACGCGATCTGTGGAAAAATAACGTTTTTGAGAACAAATCAAATAAGTTTTGTTTGAATTAGAGCATAGTAATTACGGCTATTGCGAGGAGACACGCAATCTGGTTCATATGGATCGTGAGAGGCAATTTTGTCACTCTACAGTTAATGTACTTATATTCATAATTCTGCGGTAATTTTAAAATTGTTAACTTAATTGCGTTTTTAATTTATAACTAATGACTGACGATTAATTGTTTCAATGTTTTTGAATTAAAAAAAGATAATTTTGACGTTTAGGCAAATCTTTTTAATAGATTTCTACAACGAAACTCTTTGCAGTCGATTAAAAAATTAGATGAACACACAAGACACACTTAGTACGTTGAATTAAAAAAAAACGAATTTAGAACACAATTCGAAATAAGAACACTTTTCCGTTCCCGCGACTCCAGGCACTTAACATTCACTGCACTCCATTTTTGACGTTTCGTAAAAAGCGACTTACAATGCTCCACTTGGCCATATTGGTTGATGTGATCAGCACAATTGTCGGAGGTTGTATGATGCTGGGTCGGCCGGTCAGTCGCTTATATAGGGGGGAGTTCACCATCTACTTTTACTTCGGACCATCCGGCTAAGATCTCGCGAGGACGAACACAGGTTACAAATGGACTATTTTTTTTATATATTTCATGTTACACTCTTTTTGGAAACTGTCATGTTTTATTATACACCGGTCTCGCCTATATTTGTTTTGCAATTGCGCGCGAAAATCCCAAAACAAATGAAGGTGAGGTGAACAAAAGACGAGATGTTATTTTTTGTTCAATTTGCTTAAAGTTATTAATACCTGTGATTGTTATAAATATGATATTGTTTTACTCCTTTAGTCATCAAGTGTTATCGAAATAAACCATAAGTATAGTAAAACAGGTTTTTGGATATGTGACCATATAGTTAGGCTCCTTGGGTTCGTTGTTGTTCGTAGGTAGTTAATTGATTTTAAAATTAAATAGAATATGAAATATTAACATTTACTCATATCATAGAAGTACCCATCATTAAGAAACGGCAGTTAGTTTTATATTCTCGTAAGTAAGTCTTCATATTAATATTATATCAGAGCTTTTCCTTGTTTTTAATAACAATTTGACACACTTTAGACATTGGTTTGCTTTCCAAAAGTGTAATTACATAAAGTCTTAATTATATTAATAATGTCATTTCTGGGTTTACTCCCATGGGGTTTGGTGATGCCCATTGCGTTTTAGCAGCCTCCTAAAGCCTCAATCTCGTTTACTTTGGGACCCAAGAAATTAATCTGGAACCTTTTTCATTTTCACATTATAGGTATTAGCTCTGCCCCGCGATGTTACCTGCAGTATGAGACACATATTCTCGCATTAGATCGTGTATGGATTGACACGTTGTCAGGGTGTAAGGTAACTCTATGTGAAATTTTATTAATATTGCTTGCATGAAGAAGTAACATACATATTCACAAATATTCGACTATATAATGTTAGTGTGATATCTATACAACACATTTATTTTCAAAAAAGACTGATAGTCATAGTTTGAACACTAGGAACAAACACGCCATTCCAAATCTTAGATTGCATAAGGTCGGGAACTCATTTGTGGGATTAAGCATTACAATATTTAATAAGCTACCACAAAATATAATTGATTTACCCCTGCATAAATTTAAGTCTCATGTAAAGTCGATTTTAATAAAAAAAGGTTACTATAGTATCAAAGATTATATAAATGATAAAAACTCATGGACATGTTGATCTCCACGCCTGCACAATTTGTTTTTTGTTATCTATTTAGATTTATATAATACTTAACTGCTTAATAATACTTTTGTAGATTATATTTTTACTAATACATAATATGAAAAAATTGAGAATATAATTTGATTTATATAATTATTTTGATTGACAAATGATTCTGTACTAAACACAATTTTTTTGAAAAGAGTAACTACTGAGTTTCTTGCTGGTTTCTTCTCAGTGGAAAACTACCTCCCGAACCAGTGGTAGCTTCATTTGCATTTATGAGTGTTCTTCAAGGACCTAAACTGAAATAACTTGTCATATCATTTATTTTTTTCATGTAAGGTATATAGGGTTTTGTTTGTGGAAACTTGATGCGTCCTTAGCTTTCATTGAAACTAAATACCTGGATACACGGAGAATATATACGAGTAATAATTATTTTCATCAACTAACTCTAACAAACGAGTAGTAACGAACTTCGGGATATACTTCAACATACTAAATTATTTACTTTAACATTCCGTGAAAGTCCACTACTGCACTAAGAGCCTTTTCACGGTAGCAAAAAATTTGCCATAATTTTTGTTCGTAGCAGGCGGGATGCAGTACCTATACAAGGTCAAATTAAAGTGCGCTTCCATTCATTCTGTTGCATGTTTATGTAACTAGGGTTGGAAAAAAAAGCTTCCATTCATTCTCTGCTGCTTCTTCTATGTAACTGTGATTGGTCCACACTTATGCCGTGTTCTAGAACGAGACACAACGTCAATCTTTATTAAATTGAGTTAAAACTGGATAGTGCTATAAACGATAATAACTCTATTAACTAAAGATGTGGGGTGCACGCCGCTAATGAGAGTTACAAACACCATTAAAACTGTATATATGTATGTTTATCCATTATTGAGTACCCTTTGTCACATGCTAAATGCTTAGTTTGGGACTAGATGGCGTTTTGTGAATGTCGGTGGATATTTAATTATTTAATTGAAGTGCGTTTTTTTAGAATAACAAACAATTACACACAAGAATAAATATATAAGTCTTACAAACTAAGTTTAGAGTCAATGTGCAACCAGCACCATTATCCACATATTTTATGAAGACTTACAAGTTAGATGGAGCTTAGCTTGAGGAATCACGTAACTAGTATCAGTAAAAGTAACTCGTACGGTATTCTGAAAGGTGGAATAATTAAATGCCATTTATGAGTGGTCATTAATAACCTGTAATGTTCCCAGCTGTTTGATGTATGACTTGTGATGTTACTTTCCGTCAGTTCAATTGTGAATAGAATATTTATTTATTCAATTATCATTTTAGTTTCAGTGACTTCATTTTATTTTGCTTAATTTTATTTTCATCAATTTTATTCTGAGGGTTTTTTTTTATTTAAATTAAATTTTTATTTTTGATTAATTTTATGATGTTTTTTATTAGTGTTTTGAATTATTTGGAAGACAAATAAATGGATTTTATTATTATTTTATAAGAAAACGAACGGCGTATTAAGAAATAACTTCACTATGTTTTTAAACTATTGGTCAGCGGATCAGTGGTGACCAAAAGAACTTAAATAATTAATGTGTTGATTCTAGAACTACTTCTGACGGCTAGGTTAGGGAGTGTCCTTTAATAAATTTATACGACCACACCGTTCACCTCAAGAACTATACAATTTGTAAATAATAAGCAAGTCAATCATCATCATCAGCTCATTAAACGTCCACCGAGGGGCACGAGCCTACCCGTATAGGGTGATTAGGCTTAGTCGTCACGCGGGCCAGTGCGAATTGGACGACTTCAGACACAACCTTCGGATCTCTTCGCAGGCGTGCATGAAGGTTTCCTCACGATGTTTTCCTTCACGTAAGAGCGTCGGATAACGTACATATAACTTCGAAAAATTCGAAAACACATTGATACGTGGCGGGATTTAAACCTCAGCCCTACCGTAGGAGGGCGACAGTAAGCACCATTGAGCCATCGACGCTCTTAAGCAAGTCAAATATATTTATTTATTATTATATTTATTTATTTATTATTATAGATATTTAAATGTAAATGGCTTTTATAAAATGCATGTATAAGAATGGCTATTATTTGTAGCGACATATTTCTAAATGTTCAATTTCATTACAAACTGTTGCAAGTTTTAGTAACGAACTGTGTTTTAGTTTGATCACCATTTGGTATAACACCTAAGAGAAAGTCAGCTACTACAGATAAGCAGATGGCTTATTGGCGGTTAGGCTTCCGCTCGGTGGTGACGTTTAATGAGCTGAGATGATGACAGATAAGCCTTCGGGCTTGAACTCCGTGCAGCCTACAAATATTTATATGCATGAACATGTCTGTTTGTTTTGGTCTGGATGTTGTCTATGTATAACATGAATGTATTTACAAGATATATGAATATGTAACTATATAATTAAATGTATATTTTGCCATTGGAACTAGATGGCGCTGTGTAAATGTCTGTGGATCATTTGTACAAATCTTCGAACACTAGGATAACATAGGAATCAATATATATCAAATGTACTGTATGTTTTATTGTAGACTACTTAAAAACATTAAAAGTGCATTTGCATAAATGTAGATCAAATGAACCATTAAAGTCCTTTAATTCTGCATAATTAGAGTCAAATTTCCGACGAAAGGCCAAGCGAGGAGTGTTATTAATCTTTTTAATTGCCAAAATCTATGCCAAGGCGTTAGAAAAATTGCAATTAACACTGACAATCCAGATGCATTCCGTATACGTAAGTATATTAATTATAATTAGTGTTAAGCCTTCTAGTGAGTATGTATACTCACTTGAAGATTTCAAACAATTTAATTTGGTTTAATAGATAAATAATAAATGTAAGTTTAATATTTGGGTGTAACCATAGATTAAACCGCTATCCAAGGTTGAAGTTCATAAATACTTTATCTTTCAAGTCTGTAAATATATATGTACCAAGTTAACTGCCCCGTGGTCTAGAGGGTTCAACGTTCGACTGTCTCACCAGGAGGTCGTGGGTTTAAATTTGGGAAAACGTCAAATTGTGTGATTTTTTTATTTTTTATAAAAGAGGTTACAATAACTTTCATGATTTTTTCGGAGGTCTCTTGTCAATTATCCACAGATGGTATTCACGGCTTCAGGTAAGTGACAAGTGCAGATGGTGCTCGATCAAACTAATCCTTCATGCAAAGCATTCAGCCAAGGCTTTAGTCCCACAGTGAGAAATTGGTAACTTAGACCTCGTTGGTGAAATACTTAAGGTTAGTTAAGACCTAGTGTAGTGAAGTTAAGAAGTCCATTTGTAAATAATACAGATAGTATTAAAAATTATCAGAAATAGGTTGCGTTTCCTCTTAGAACCTATTTTCATTTTATAGATTAAATATTTGTGCTATATTGCGAAACACAGATTAATGTAACATAGTTTATCACAGACTGATATAAAAAAACAATGGCGTCAGAGTAAACGTCACATTTGTCAAACTATTGTTTTCATAAAAAAAGCCAACCCATAATTATGACATCAATTCATACATAATGCATAACAATTTATCTATTTTTGTTGTTTAAAATATTCCAACTTTCCTTTCTCATAGCCAGACAGATTAGAAATCACAACAAAGCTAGATCTTAGGTATAACATTGAGCGATTATTTAACCATTATAATCTATGGCGGATTCACGTAAGATCCATCCAAATACACTCGAGTGAATGTGACGCAGATTGGACGTAAATTAATTTACTACTGTTTTTTTCGTGTTGGTAATTTGCGTTTTTTAAAGCAATTAACGTTAGTGCTGTTGCCAATCGATTAATTCTAGTGATGGTTGACTCGAGTATCTAACTCGAGTTAGCCGTAACTCGAATCGAGTTGAATTCTCTCTAACTCGAGTTCGAAAACCGAATGGAACCGATATGGAGCGAAGTTTTCCGATCAATAATAATAAAAAATAAATTCGAGCCATAAAACTTTAATAAATGATTCGATTTCAAACAATAACTTTTGTTTCTTTAGTTAGTAGGCATAACTCTCCCAATACATTATAAATAAATAATATAAAAAATAAACTGATAAAAATATAATTTGTCTATTTCAATTTTAGAAGTATTTATGCCAAGCTGAGGGAATAATAAAGAAAAAACTCAGAAAAACATTTACTTGTCCATCCAGTTAACTCGAGTTACGTAATTCGAGTTAAACTCGAGTTACGTGGATTCTAACTCGAGTTAAATCGAGTTTTGTTTTTTCCGAGTTGGCACATCACTAATTAATTCAGGTCCAATTGTCCAAAGGCAAGAAAAAGCAGTTATTGAATTTAACATCTCAATCAGTTATTGCATATCTGTGTGAGTTGAGAGCGTCGGCGGCTCAATGGTGTGGACTGTGGCCCTCCTACCGGGAGGGCTGAGGTTGAAATCCCGCCACGTGCCAATGTGTTTTCGAAGTTTCAAAATTATATTACGTTATCCGACGCTTTTACGGTGAAGGAAAACATCGTGAGGAAACCTGCGAAGAGATTCAAAAGGTTGTGCATGAAGTCGTCCAACCCGTACTGGGTCCGCGTGGATGGCTAAGACCTAGTCACCCTATACGGGTAGGCTCGTGCCCCTCGGTGGGGACGTATAATGATCTATGACGATTATGATCTCAGTAATATATAGTCATTTAAAAATAATGTTAATAATAATAAAACCATTGCGAGGTCCAATCCAAGCTTGGAAAGTAATCCAAGCTTGAATTGGTGCTATTTCCATAAGAAAGCCATAATCCTGATTAATCAGTATATTATTAGAGGGCATTAAATTAATCTATTAAATGGACTGCTTACCTTAGGATACTAATACATGACAAAATATTAATATATATAATGTATAATATAGTTCTACCTATCATCGTCATAAGCCCATTTAAACGTCTCCACCGAAAGGCACAAGACTACCCGTAAACAGTATCCTGTGGGTGTATACTGTACTTAGTCGTCCACGCGGGCCCAGTACAGATTGGCCGACTTTACGCACACGTTACCCCATGATGCTTTCCTACACCTTAAGAGCGTCAGGTAAAGTACATTTATAATTTCGTTTCGTTACGTGGCAGAATTTAAACTTGCGCCCTTCAGATCGCAAGGGATCTGTCCACACCAATGAGCCAATATCAGATATGGTCCATCTATATTGACGACCCATTTGGTGTTGCGGTTGAGACGTCGACTGCAACACCAAGGGTTCCGGGTTCGATCCCCAAGCAGTACAAACATTTGTGTGCATGAACATGTCTGTTTGTAATTGCCTGGGTGTTTTCTATGTATAATATGTATGTTTTTACAAAAAAAAATATTAAAATATATTTTTATACATTTTTTTAGTACTCATAATACAGGTTTCACGCCTAACTTGGAGCTAGATGGCGCTGTGTGAATGTCAGTGGATATTTATCCAATATTTAATAAGACAAGTCAGTCGGTTCATAAAGTAAGTTATATTTAAGCTTTAGCCTACTTTTGGTGGTCTTGAAGTGAACTTGTTTGCGTATAATTGTTACAAAAACAAGGAAATATTCCAATGCAAGGTTTTTATGTGACATTGTGCTTTGTAAGCCGAGTTATTACGTCATAATTTACATTTATGATATTTATTTAATCCGTAAGAGAACTAAAGTTACCGATATCGCCCGCCGGATCGGCAAGTTGAAGTGGCAGTGGGCTGGTCACGTATGTCGCAGAACCGATGGCCGATGGAGCAGACGAGTTCTGAAGTGGAGACCGCGTCTTGGCAAGGGTAGCGTAGTACGCCCTAGATGGATCGACGACTTACGGAAGGTCGCTGGTAGAGGCTGGATGAGGAAAGTGGAGGACCGGGATATGTGGCGCAAAATGGGGGAGACCTATGTCTAGCAATGGACTGCGAAAGGTTGAAGAGAGAGAACTTCTTACTACTCTACTTACTAGGTATATGGAATACTTTCACCTCAAAATGCTTTCAAGGTTTTTTAATTAGGTACATGTTAAATTTTTGTTATCTGGCGCAAAATTGGGAGACCTATGTCCAGCAGCAATAGGTTGAATAGGAAAATTTAGTTTTCATCTCTTTTGTCACAAAGTACATAAATATTTACTGACATTCACACAGCGGCATATAGCTACAAAGTAAGCATTTGGCATGAAGCAACTGATAAACAAACTTAAACATTTTTTTTGTAAATACATATATGTTACATAGAAACACCCAGACCATTACAAATAGACATGTTCATGCACGCATTTTTGTATTACCTGGGATGACCACGTCTCCATCATTACACCACATGGGTCGTCATAGGGAAAAGATGACTTTAGGCAAAATGTTTGCAAAATATCATTCAGAGGTGAACGAGTCTTTAAGGCAAGTACCAATGATATTCTGTATATATAAGGAAGATACCCATCCATGCCTCTAAAACGAACGCCGAAGAAAACACAGTTGTAGGCTCTTTGTTTAGGCAAATGTACACTCATTCGAGATATATGTATGTGTGCTGTCGCTGCACTTGGAACACTTTTTCAGTGGTTTTGTGAACATATCACGAATCTATACTTTTCTACATCATTGGCAATTACCAAGAAATCTGACCAGAGAATTATTGTGTCATTGGGCGTATGAATACCGATTTAGAATAATCATATGGAACTTTTATTGAAATGCTTATTTTCTGCAATGGCTATAATACTTGATTCTTGCATGTTTCTTATGTTACATGACCTCATAACCTTTGAACGTTTAAGTCTTAAAGTTATTTTATTTTTTACCAAATATCACAACCAAGTTTTTATATTATCGTTAATTTTATTTGCAAATTGAACTTTATTTACTGCAGGTAAATCAAGTTCAATAAAGGTCGTCACTAACATGAATTTTAAAGTGGCAATTACTTGTTTTGATGATTTAAAATATTTATTTAAAGAAAAATACTCGCTCTCTTTACCTTCAACCCTTGCACTTAGGCTATAGGCGCTGTGAATGCTAGTGGTTTTATAGATGAAATATTTACAAATATTTTTTAATCTGTTGTTTATTTTTTATATTACATTTTTAAATTTATTGATATAGTATTTATATATATATATATATATATTTTTTAATGAATGTTATTGAGTATTCTAACTATGTATTATTATATTATTTTCTTTGTATGTTAGTGGTAACTTTATGATATTGAATGTTTCTTTTATTGTTGCATTTTATGGACTATGTTGTCTGAAAATAAACAATTTGAATTGAATTGAATAAACTACTAGACAGTCGAACTCAATCACACACGAAAACAAATCACAATTTCACCCAAAAAGTGTCCTTGGCAAAATTATGCCCATACGTCAGATGAGCAAAATTTTCATTTTTAATCACGTCGCTCGATACATGTCCTAGGAACATTGTAGTATGCTCGAGCTTGTGATTTCGTGCCCTTTTATTGAGACCATAGGTCAAAATGTTAATGAATTATTTAATGTCATAAATATATCATGTGTCAAGCGGCTAAATTTATAGGGTTCCGTAGCCAATTCTCCATGAATGCCGCACAGCGCCCGTCACCCGAGGCAACAGATGTTAGGTCTCTTATACCCGGTTAATTTCACAAGCTACAGTGCCCTCATCCCGAAACACAAAAGTGCATAACACTCCTGTTTCACGGGATGATATCTGGCACTGCGGTGGTACCTACCTAGACGACTCAGTATCGGGTCTACCACCTATTTGCTACTGCGGAACCCTCTACAAGTCCGACTCGCGCTTGGCCCATTTTTTGGTTAATAAATCTTCATGATTGTGTATTTAGTTAGTTTATGGTCACCTAAGATTTAAACCTTTATTATATTGTTAAAACGAACAAGAGGTTTATAACAAATGTAAATGACATTTTTCGTTACGCTTTCTATTATACATTCTATTTTGGTATCCTTGGATCCTATCGCTAGTGTTGCTTTTAGTTACTGAAATTATTGCAAAATACAAGAGTGTATTAACACTTAGGTAAGGTAGTTTAGTTTCGGTAATGCAACGAATTGCATTGACCATGAAATTTTATGACTTGAGTTTGAATGTTAGACTTATTCTTGTTCCGTAGATGTAACATTGTTAATAACTTACTTTGTTCTAAGGTTTCGGATCTTTCTTGTTCCCGAATACCGCGGGTATATGGTAATACCCAGCGGTAAAGAGCGTCGGTGGCCATTGGTGTCGACTTGCCTTCCGATGTGGAGGGTGTAGATTCAATTTCCGCCACGTACGTGTTTTAAATTTTTACAAATTTTAAGTAACTACGTTCATCCGACGCTCGTTGAAGTCATCATCGTGAGGAATCCTGTGCACGCTTACGAATAAATTCAAAGGTTGTGCGTGAAGTCGGCCAATTCGCACTGGGATTTACCGACTTTGCAAACTGCAAATGAAAATATTGGATTTTAATATTAAAATCGATGAAAAGTTATAAATATCGTCGACTAGTATATCGCAATGATAGAATGAAGATTGCACTAATCATCGAACACCGTTGACCTGTCATTGCAGAGGTCACGGAGACGCTCTTGACTCGCTGAACCCGAGTTCATTCGGCGACATTTAGCGTTGTCGGTCATTCACATCTCATTATTATGTTTGCGAATATTATTCAAATGGCATTTGTATAATCGAGACGTTGAAATTTTCCGCTTCTACATTGCAAACGCAGGCTGAACCCACAAATTTATCAAAATAATGTCTGAGTATTGTATACATTAAAAAGGTATACAAAAAACTCCATGGTTTATGTTTTTCTCTTATAGATATCCCACAATATTTTTTTGTCATTTACTATTTACGACAAATAATGGTGAAAATCAACCCGGGAGAGCTGAGGTTCAAGTCCCGACACGTACTGTGTTTTCGAATTTTCGAAAATATATGTACGTTATTCGACGCTCTCACGGTGAAGGAAAACATCGTGAGGAAACCGTCATGCACGCCTGCGATGTGATTCGAAGGTTGTGTGTGAAGTTGTCCAATCCGCACTGGGCCCGCGTGGACGACTAAGGCCTAATCACCTTATACGGGAAGGCTCGTGCCCCTCGGTGGGGACGTTTAATGAGTACGTGTCGGGATTTGAACCTCAGCCCTCCCGGTAGGAAGGCGACAGTCCACACCATTATATGAACCGACTAATAACACAAAAATAAGGCTTCTGGGGTTTGGAGCGAAGAGCAGTGTTGACGAAAACTAATAACTATCTGTAAACGTTGTGTCCTTCAATAGAGCCATCTGCGCTCGCCACTTGCCCGGTGAAGCTGTAAAGGCCATCTGCGGCCAACAGCAGTAGTCAGTTCGAAAAAAAAAAAAAAACTTCATTATGGTCAATAAAATTCAACAGCAACAAGGTTAAATTGCAAATCCACGCATGATATCACGAGTAATACGTACATTCAATATGTCCTAACATGTACAAATCAATTACAATCATTGGTCCATCTGTAATAAAGATGATACTTATAATCATTACGGGCCATTTTGAAAATTGCAACACATCAAATTTGCATAACGTTCAATGTTAACAGCAAATCGAATTTAAGCAAAAGATGTGAGCCGTAAAACCACACCCGTACTACCAATTACTTTCATTCAAAAAGTCTTTGATGTCGCGTTCCGTTGTGAATCGATTTGTTTGCGAAACGCCTATATAATGCAGTATTAACGCGTCCAATATGGTCCACTTACATTGTCTTGTCATTACATCAACCTAGATCTCTATAATATCATTAATTTCTGTGTTATTTTTTACCAAATTAAAGTTAGATTACAAGTATTATTTAAAACTTTATAATTCGATAATGCATAAATAGTAAGTATTATTAAGGTCATTTAATGTTCAATTAGGGTACATCATATTTTTACTGTATAAAATGAATGAAAAACATTTATTGCAACATTTAATTTAATCAAATTTACATTTGGTTATAATTAGCTCTTTCAGTAATATTATTATAATAGTCAATATTGAAAGGTCGCAAATTCAATATTTGCCAGCAACACGATCATATAGGAACATGTTTTAAAGTGTATTGTGTGTGTTTTGTATTGTTTGCATGTGTGCGTGGGAGACTGTAGCGAAACATCGGTCATCGCAAACAGAGAAAGCATTAGATCTTCGCTGATTGATAACTTATGATTATGCGTTTCCATTGCACTGACTTGAGACTAAACGAATCTTTTTAAACTTTAAATATTGCTTTGTGCTAAAAATTGAAATAGTCTAACCATTTATTGTGGTTGACTCGCAGTCGTCTAGGTAGTACCACCGCAGTGCCAGATATCGTCCCGTGAAGCAGAAGTGTTATGCACTCTTGTGTTTCACGATGAGGCACTGTAGCTAGTGAAATTACCGGATATAAGAGAGCTAACATTTATTGTTACGGGTGCAGTACGGATATGACGGAGAATACAAACGTCTTCGTGATGATGATCGTCTTCAGGCAGATAGTTTCTATGCAGTCTAATGGTCCTTTCACGGATATCGTGCGACATTGGACACGTGCACTGGCTGGCAGCCGTCCAAACGTCTCAAGATAAGTAGTTGACCTGCGCTGGCGCATCCGTTCACCAATCGCCGCTATTATGTAAAGTTTTACTCACACTTAGTGTTCCGCACGCGTACAGGCAAGACATCTAACACTTTTTTAAAATGTAAAACGAACATTATTGAAACAAAAGTTTTTTTTATAATTTTAATGTGAAAACTTTTTTAAAAGCTAGATAATTTTTAACACATACGCGTAAAGGGAGAAAATCAAATACATTTTTAAAATGCAAACTTTATTTAAACAAAGTTTGTGTTTTAATTTATAATGTGAATATTTCTTAAAAGCAAAATTGTTTAAACACATTATAATGTAATTTCTGTTTATATTATAAGTAAGCAGACAGAACGGCTGATAATAAGTGTTCAACTATCTTGAATGTACTTCATCATCAGCAGGGCACAGGCTTACCAGCACAGCAACGCTATGGGCAGATTGGGCCGTAACCCACCACGCGGGTAAAATGCGGATTGGGGGGCGTTAACGACTACTATGCCTCTGAAGCTAGGAATCAGCTTTCTTTTATGGTGCCCTCTGAAGCTAGAATCAGCTTTCTTTTATGGTGCACTCCAAAGCTAGGAATCCGCTTTCTTTTCGGACAATCAGGTGACTCAACCTGCAAAGTCCTAAACAACTGGAAATATCACACAATTGTCTTTCCCGCGAGATTCAAACCCATGAACTCTCACGCAGCCAAACGCTGGTGCCTACTAGACCACGGAAATGTCAAACATAGTGGTGTGATCATGCTTTTGAATTTGTTCTCTTTTATGACGCGTTAAGGTAAAAATTTAAATGCACAATTTTACGATCCAAATATGACAGTAACTATACATATGTGTGGGCTTGGTAATTTTTTGGTTGACGTTTCTTCGTGATTGTGCGTATAATTAGTTTAGGTATTGTTTATGTATGTTCCTACACCAACATCATTTCATCATCATCAGCTCATTAAACGTCCCCACCGAGGGGCACGAGCCTACCCGTATAGGGTGATTAGGCCTTAGTCGTCCACGCGGGCCCAGTGCGGATTAGACAACTTCACACACAACCTTCGAATCTCTTCGCAGGCGTGCATGAAGGTTTCCTCACGATGTTTTCCTTCACCGTAAGAGCGTCGGATAACGTACATATATTTTTCGAAAATTTGAAAATACATTGGTACGTGTCGGGATTTGAACCTCAGCCCTCCCGGTAGGAAGGCGACAGTCCACACCACTGAGCCACCGACGCTCTACCAACATCATTTACTACAGAAAAATAACAGTGTACCTGCGTTTGTTGCTTAAACTTTAACTTTTGTGAAATGTGGTAGGATACACGAGCAGGGGACGACCCAGAAGGACTTACCTTGACCAAATTGGTCAGATCCTTAAGAAGGCTGGGGTCCCAAGTAAAAAGAATAAAAGAGCTTGTATGAAAAGATTGATGGATGTGAATGAAGCTAGGGAAGTCAGGACCGCGCAAAGTGGCGTTCCATCATCTCTGCCTACACCTCTGGGACCAAGGCGTGAGCTTTATTTTTTTTTTTATTTACTTTAACTTACTTAGTGTTCCATATAAGTGGGCTTATATTATGGTTCAATTACATTATTGATTAAAACGTATTATAAATAGAAACACACAGAGCAACGAAAACTTAAATGTTCACTAACACAAATGTGTATATTCCACAATGAGGTTTTTGGTTCAATACCGAAAACTCTTGCTAGGTACCTACTTACGTGTAACAGTTAATATCAACTGTTACACGACATCATCAAATAAAGTAAACTTATCTTACAAAATCGCGTGAAATAAACTCCATACCGAAAAGGTATGTCAAGCATACCGCGACACACGCGGCATTACTTCTTAAGTTCCCTCTCCGGCTATTAAGTTAAAACAATGGTGATAACTTTCTTCAAGGTGGCTTTAACTTGTGTACTTCGTTATTTAAGATTTTATACATGGTACCAATGTATAAAATCTTTTGGAAATTTTGGAATGATATATACGGTTATCCGACGCTCTTACCTAAACTTAAACCTGCGAATAAATCTAAGGTTGTTCGTGAAGTCGACCAATCCGCATTGGCCCGCGTGGACGACTAAGGCTTATACACCCTATACGGGTAGGCTCGTGCCTCTCTGTGGGGACGTTTAATGAGCTGATGACATTAGTTCTCCTCAAGAACAAAAGCCGACTTCATCATAAACTGATTCAATACAGTTCAAATTGGTATAAACGAGTTAACTACGGAACACAAGTATCCGGAATAGAATCTGTGTAGGCAGCTTAGCGTTTGAGTTCCATGATTGTTTTGTTTCCAAATTCACAATGTAGGTGTATAACATAACCGGACTGATGTCTGCCACGCCCTGGAAACAATGATTATTGATGATCCTGACTGTTGATGATTTTTAAAACTTCTTTAGTATTGACGACCGATGTGGTGAAATGAACGGAGGACCGGGATATCTGGCGCTGGGGAGGCCTATGTCCAGCAGTGGACTGCGATAGGTTGAATAGGTGGTGAAATGGTTGAGGCATCGGCTGCTACACCAATATCTGATCCGGGGCAGTAGAAACATTTGTGTGCATGAACATGTCTTTGTAATGGTCTGGGTGTTTTCTATGTATAATATGTATGTGTTCACAAAAAAATATAAGTATGTTTATCCGTTGTTTAGTACCCATTATACAGGCTTCACGCTTAACTTGGGGCTAGATGGCGCTGTGTGAATGTCGGTGGATATTTATTTATGTTTATTTATATTAAACCTGCTTTGAGCGCAACAATATCATCGACGTGTTGATTTCAACTTATTTCAATCTAGACTTCTATAGAGCTAAGAGCTCATTATTATATCTGTCTGCCTAATTTGGGATCACGTCATCAAACATAACAGCGCAGTCATATGCAAGCACGTGTCAAGGTGACAGCGTATTATGTCAATTGATTGGACAAGTGCGACTGATTTGGTCATATGAATATGATATAGGCCCTTTTAGCCTGTAAGTGTCTACTTTAGAAATTTGACAAATATTGGTGTAATAGTTAATAATAATAAATAAATAATAATAAATGTTTATTTCATAAAAACACAGATAATAAAACTAAAAATTTATAATGATAATAAAACGTTTATTTCGGATAACTTATTACATCCATAAGATGTCGGCTATTACAACTAGGGTTTTGGGTTCAATCCCCGGGTAGTACAAACAGTATTGTTCATGAACATGTCTGGTTGTATGTCCAGGTGTTTCTATATATAAAATGTATATTATTTACAAATACCGTATATAACTATGTTGATCAGTTGTCGGCCAATCCGCACTGGGCCTGCATGGATGACTAAGGTCTATACACCCTTTACGAGTAGGCTCGTGCCTCGTTGGGGACGTTTAATGGGCTGATGATGATGATTCGTGGTTTAGCACCCGTATTACAGGCCAGATGCTTACAAAACTGTACACTCGTTATAATATATTAATTTCTTCATACAACATACATATAATTCGCGCTACTTAAAAAATAATATCCTCATTGCTAAACTCATTTGAACCAATTAACATACTTACTGAAGAGCTTCGCAATACATTAACGTTAATTTATAAGTCACGTTTGTAAAAACATTTTACTGAATGTTTTTTGACGTGCGAATTTTTATTTCGTTTTTATAAAAGAAGTTGACAGCGTATTTGTAATAAGATTCTAAATTCGCGAGTTAATACACGTGAGAACAAAATCGGTACTAAGTTGTGACGGTAGGACTAGTCACTTAAACTTTTTATTAATTAAATCGGCAATTTGGCAGATATAGAAAACCGCCGGGAAACGATTGGCGTTGTTTTGTTTTGGCTAGTTTAGTGAATCGCCTCACAACATCGTCTCAAAGGGACGAAACACTGAATTTTGAAAAATAAATGTTTTTCGAAATTAGTGTATTTTCATAATGTTGTGAATTGTCATAGATATATTAGAATTAATATAAGCAAAATTTAAGTGTTGATACGGGTGTTAGGAATGTGAGTTTTTTTATTGTCCTCAAATTTAAACATTAATATTTGGGACGAATTACTGCAAAAATATGTGATTGAAACGTGTTCTATTTTTATATACCTTTATTTTTGTTAATCTTACAGCCATTACAGTATTTATTATAAAAAGGGCGTCCAACGCTACGCTTGCCAAGACGCGGTCTCCACTCCAGAACTCGTCTGCTCCAACGGTCATAGGCCCTGCGACATACGTGACCAGCCCACTGCCACTTCAATTAACCGATCTTATATCCTTTCCTTGGGCTATTTTTTTAACACCAAATAATCCTGTGGGCCAGCGTACCCGCTACGCCGACCCAATACGGATTGGTGGTTGTAATACGCTCAATCTCCTCATAGCTATGCTGTGTGGGACAGCCTGCAGCCGGCCGTTATAGGCTGACAATCACGATGGTACTCGTTTGACTACCTGTGACCAGAAAAAACTCAGTAACTAAAATTAGCCAGTTCTAGATACTCGTCTAATTACAATTATTTACTTGCAATTTGCAACCCTACAGTGAAACACTTAAGGCAATGATTGCATAACTTTAATGCACCGGTGTAACAAAGTGCATCCAGTATCGCTTTTTATTACAATACTGAATCCAAACTGAGACCGTGTTGCGACATCGCGAGTGATTGTTTTAACATATTCCAACAATCGCATTCATGTTACTCAGGTAACAGACAATACAATCATCTGATGGTAAAGTGATACGTCTTTGGTAAGATACCAATGTTGAACGAACCAATAAATGAAATAACTACAATAAACTTATAACACGTAATAATTGGTTCTAAAGTTTAAACTTCCGGGTTCCGGGTTCGATTCCCGGGCAGTACAATCATTTGTGTGCATGAACATGTCTGTTTGTAATGGTCTGTGTGTTTT
Source organism: Leucinodes orbonalis (assembly GCA_019425675.1). Lineage (NCBI taxonomy): Eukaryota > Metazoa > Arthropoda > Insecta > Lepidoptera > Crambidae > Leucinodes > Leucinodes orbonalis. The sequence continues at coordinate 45,099 of PQWD01006066.1, forward strand.
TTTGCTATGTATAATATGTATGTATTTACAAAAAAATATATATAAGTATACATATATACGTTTATCCGTTGCTTAGTACCCATAAAACAGGCTTCACGCTTAACTTGGGGCTAGATGGCGCTGTGTGAATGTCAGTGGATATTTATTTATTTATAACTAACCGCCTCCATGTAGGTACTACATGTCTCCTACTTGCCGTGCCCTACACGGTCCATAAATGTACTAACCTATATTGCTTTAACATCTATGCTACTTATGGAGTGATACTTATTGAGCAATAAAGATATGTCTAGGTGGTAGACTCGATACTGAGTCGTCTAGGCAGGTACTACCGCAGTGCCACAAGAAAGAGTGTGTTATGCACGTTTGTATTTCGGGGTGAGGGCACTGTAGCTAGTGAAATTACCGGGTATAAGAGACCTAACATCTGTTGTCTCTGTGTCGGGCGCAGTGCGGCAATGACGGAGAATAATAACTGTCTATCAGTTGTTGGTCTCCTTCAACGCCGCTCTGTTATAGTCAGGCGTATCACCATCAGCTAAGCGTCCTGATCGTACGTTACACTCATAACAAAAAAAGTATATGAATCGCACAAAGTAACATAAAAAATCTTCTAGTAATGTTTGGGTTTTCAATAGGTACATATTGCGTTACGAATAAGCCCTTTCATATTGCGTGATGTAATGTTTCGCTGTTATTAATCGAATTGTAGGTAGTCTTTGTGTATCCGATGTGGCAAATGTTGAGGTAAAAGGTATTGAATGGTGAATCCAACTTTCATTATAAGTGCCTGACTTAAATAGTTTTTAATATTATGTTTTTGTATGTCCATAAATTTAGGTTATGTGGGATAAGTCCATTGAGTAAAAAGTCGAGTAGCAGCCATTTTAAAGCAATAGTGTGTATATAAAATTTTATGATTTGTAAAACATATTTTACGTTATTAACACTCGTTAGTGTTGCATCAATGTTTTGCTACATATATGATGTACTACGTAAGTAAGAAGAGGGGTTTGTGTACTACACTAAGTAAAAACCTAACCTGAGACATGGATCGTCTAAAAGGGGACCATTTTCGGTAATGAAATAAGTCTTAACAAGATAAAGTTGGAATTTAGTTATTGAATGTTTGAATCCACGACCTTCGTATCAGCGATCTTCTCGACAGTTAGACCAGATACAAGAACGTTGGTAACTTTGGTAAGACGTCGGCTACTACACCAAAGGCTCCGGGTTCAATCTCCCGGCAGAACAAACATTTTTGTGCTAGAACATGTCTGTTGTATTTGGTCTGGGTGTTTCTATGTATAATATGCAGCTATTACCAAAAAAGTATATGTAGTGTTCATTCGTTGTTTAGTCCCGATACTACAAGCTTCACGCTTAACTTGGGGCTAGATGGCGCTGTGCGAATGTCAGTCAAAGTCCCATTCTGTGGAGTTATTGTTTAAAATAGGAGGCCCCATTATCAGTTTACTTAACTCTAATTGGCACTTAAATCATTCAATATCTCCCAAGTATAACAATTATCTTCTAATGATGTATACAATCACTTATGTAATAAGGCTAACAGTACGCAAGTCCCACAAAACAAATATGGCGGTCAAAACTGCATTTGTCGTTGCACGTCATTTGGTGCGGTCATCAGATTAAGTCATCCTCGTAAACGTGCGCTTGCACAAGTGCTTGTCACCGTACGTGTTTGGCTAACTAGATCATTTGCTCGTTATGTAATACCAGATTATAATATTAAAGTCATTTGTTGCGGCCCAAGTGCATACGCGGAGCGGATAAGCAAGCCCAAATTGAATGCACAAAAACAATTGATAATAAAAAACTTATTGCAGTCATAGAAAGTTTTAACACCTTCCAAGATGCGTTTCACACAGGAGCTTTGGTTGTAATAGTAAAGGAAAAATACGAAGAGGCCTTACTATATTTGCTTTGCCATATCATTAACCTCCTTCATAGATACAAGTTATGAAAGTGATCCGTATGCCCAGCTGCGTATTGATACCTTAAATAAAGCATAATACATTCTGTTGTGCTCACTCATAGAATTTTATTATATTATCAAAATCATAATAATTATCTCTTGGTTTTTGAGCGTTAACTCGTAGGCAAATTTAAGACTCATGAGCCATCACTGGCCATTTATGGGTTTATGGTATTGTGATGATGACCCATTTATTGTAACGGTTAAGACGTCGGTTACTAGCTTAGTTAGTTAGTTACCAAGGGTTTCGGGTTCGATCCCCGGGCAGAACAAACATTTGTGTGCATGAACATGTCTATTTGAATTGGTCTGGGTGTTTCGTAAGTTTAATATGTTTTTGTCTCTTGTGTCTTTCTTTCTTTCATATTTTTATAAAAAATACGTATGTAAGCATGTTTATCCGTTGTTAAGTACCAATATTGCAGGAAAAATGCTTAGTTTGGGACAAGATGGCGCTGTGTGAATGTTAGTGGATATTACTTATTTATTTTAATAATTATGCAACTTTAAATTACTTTATGTGATTCGCATCAAAGTTTAAATATGTAGTTATCCCATAGTTGACGACCCATTTGGTGTTGCGGTTGAGAGGTCGGCTGCAACACCAAGGGTTCCGGGTTCGATCCCCGGGCAGTACAAACATTTGTGTGCATGAACATGTCTGTTTGTAATGGTCTGGGTGTATGTATGTATGTATTTACGAAAAAAAAGGTATTTAAGTATATTTATCCGTCGTTTAGTACCCATAATACAGGCTTCACGCTTAACTTGGGGCTAGATGGCGCTGTGTGAATGTCAGTGGGACTTACAGCTTATAAAGTTATGGTTTATGTTATAAACCATAATTTTATAAATAAAATATTCCTACAATGATTTAATATATATAGTATTGCTATCACACTCCTTTGTTATTTCTACTTCACTAATATTATTACTAAAAATAAAAATTAAGATTCAGCAATCTATATGATACTCGTAATGCATATGAAATTCTCAGAGAAACGCTGCGCTTATGAGTTTGCGCCATCATTAATGGGAAAAACAATGTTTTTAGTATGTATATTTTTACAAAAAAAAATGTATGTAAGCGTGTTTATCCGTTGTAAAGTACCAATATTGCAGGCAAAATGCTTACTTTGGGACAAGATGGCGCTGTGTGAATGTTAATGGATATTACTTATTTATTTTAATAATTATGCAAATTTAAACTACTTTATGTGATTCGCATCAAAGTTTACATATGTAGTTATCGTTTTTAACTCACAGCTATAAGTCATAAAACTTATTAACCATAATATATGTAGTATTGCTATCACACTCCTTTGTTATTTCTACTACTAAATTATTACTAAAAATAAAAATTAAGATTCAGTAATCTATATGATACTCGTAATGCATATGAAATTCTCAGAGAAACGCTGCGCTTATGAGCTTGCGCCATTATTAATGGGAAAAACAATGTTTTTAGTATGTGAGACGGTTGCTCGTGCCATTGACCTGCATTTTTGTAGGTTTATGGGCCTATGGGGTTTTCGGATGGCGGAATTTATATTGCGTCTTTACATATATTCAATTTTAATATATTCACAATGCAAATATAACATTGATATACCTATGTATACAGACAATGTTATTTATATTTATATAAGGACCTGAATTACACGAATGTTTTTTTTACAATCTTGAGACTTTTTTACAGAGTTTTCGGGGTGGTCAGTTCGCTCACCTGATGGTAAGTGACACGCCTGACCATGACAGAATAGTATTGAAGAAAAACGATATCTGGCACTGCGGTGGTGCTTACCTAGACAACTCAGTATCGAGTCTCCCACCAAGTAAAAATTACCAAAATCACATTTGTTACAAAGGGGTCACCATGTCCAAAACGGTACTTTGGACGATCTGTAATCGAAAGTGGATTGGTGTTACGAAATTACCGAATAGCTCATAATAATTGGTATTCTCGATTGAGATAAAAGATAATTCTACCGGTTCTGTGCGAGTCATAGACAAATGGAATTGAGTTTTAAAAAATATTTNTTAACTTTAAAAACAAAAACTATTGATATTCTGGGCTAAGGCCATGAGTGCATATATTTGAGGTGTAGATTTGCAAGCGTAGCGTATTACGATTAATGATTATAAATACTGTATTTAAAAGCTACTGAAGTTTCAGGCGCCTGTCGGTTGCAATAATTTATTTTTACACGCATTGTCGCTGTTTACGAATTATGTTAATTGAATTATATCAAATCAGTGATCACGTTTTATCAATTATTTTAAATTATTACACGTGATTACATCTAGGTACTTTTCCTTTGTGGTTTACATATAGGAATAATACAAAATTATTATTTTATCTATATTTCATAATATACCCGTATTTATACAAAAGGAACCCCAGTGCAGTTACTAACTTGTGACGCAAAGACGTCAGATCATCATCACTTGCCTATAAAGTCCTACTGCAGGGCCAGGCCTTCCCAGACTGCATGGCTATGGCGAGATTTTTTAGCAAATAGGAAAGGTGCAGGTTCAAATCCCGCCATGCACCAATGTCTTTTCAAGTTTTCGAAATTATATGTACATTTATCCGACGCTCTTACGGTGAAGCAAAACATCGTGAGGAAACCTGAGCACGCCTACGAAGAGATTCAAAGGTGTGCGTGAAGTCACGCCCACCCTAGCGGGTAGGCTAATGCCCCTCGGTAGGGACGATTGATGATGATGCTGATCTAATGATGTACAATGCTTGAGGCATGGTTAAAAGAGTTCGCGGCTTGATTGTGCGCGGGATTTTAAGTCACTGAGTCTTGTCATTCCGCCTCTAGGTTTCAAAAACACGACTCGATGCTTGTACATCACACTTAAAGAAAATATCTTAAGTATGTAACATTTTGGTAGTTTTAATCTGTATTGAATTTTGAAATGTGCCTCGTCATTATCAGACAATTTGAACAATAGCTCCCGACCTTCGAACCAAGTAGACTGTGAAAGGTCTTTTATGAATTTACGCAATCGGTAAGAGCACATCTGTTCTGTATCAATTTCGTAAGGGTATTTTAGTTTCATTTATTTCAGAATAAAGACTTGAGGGTATGATGGTATAAGTAGTATATTTGACGACCCATGTGGTATCAACACAACACTGGCCAGATCCGGATTTGGCCGGGGATTGAACACATTGGTTCGATTCCCGGGCAGTACAAACATTTGTGTGCATGAACATGTCTGTTTGTATAGGTCTGGTTGTTTTCTATATATGATATGTATGTATTTACAACAACAAAAAAATACATAAGCATGTTTATCCGTTGTTTAGTACTTACGCGTATTACTGTAATGTCAGTGTATACTCGTATTTATATTATTTTTTATTATAGAGGCTTTTATTTAAGGAGCTACTCAATTCGGAAGACATTCTAGTAAAGCAAATACAGCAAAAGTCGGTCATGTAAAGGGTACCCGTAAATGTTATCATGTCTCCCTCCGTGCTTTGGAAGGCACTTTAAGGCGTTAGCTAGCAGTCCTGAAAGTCTACTAAGCGACATGCGGTCTGCATTTTGGGATTACGGCTCAGTCATCACATATTATTGACTAGCTTTTGCCCGCGGCTTTGCCCGCATTAAATTCGGGATAACACGGTACTTACATTTATCACTATACATAGGATTTCCCCTCCCTCCAACTTTAAAGGTTTCGGGGTCAATTTCAGAATTTTTTTTAGCAAAAAATATGTTATAGTGAGCTAACCTTAAAAGACAGACACATGCTGTCTCGGACTTTTTTGTAGACCTTTAAAAGGTTAAATTCTCATACATGACTTTTGTGAAACTTTAACCGTTTACTCAGCGTACGCAGCGGAAGCTCCAAGTATGAAAAAATACCCCCGATTTTGAAACAATCTTCATTGCTGCTCCGCTTCTATTACTCGTAGCGTGATGATATATAGCCTATAGCCTTCCTCGATAAATAAGCTATCTAACACTGAAAGAATTTTTCAAATCGAACCAGTAGTTCCTGAGATTAGCGCGTTCAAACAAACAAACAAACTCTTCAGCTTTATATATTAGTATAGATTGAGAAAGCCTGTGCCCTACATTTTTAACAATATCGGAATAATTAATAGGCTGTGAAAAGGATATTTGGATATCTATTCAGCTTTGTGTATCTTTTTAACTCATACGGCCTATGATGCCGTGTCTGGTGGGTGATCTGGGTATAATTTAAACATTATATTATTCATGTTACATAAAAAAAAGTTATTTAGGAAATTTTTCGTTGTTTTTCTTCTCTCTGTTTCATTTCGTGTCATGTCGTCATACTCAACTGCTGGACTTAGGCCTGCTTCATTCTGATTGGTTTCCTTAGAAAAGCTCAGTTCTGATATTTGATCTTGAGTTCTCGCGAATTGAATTGAGCAAAAATTCAATTCACGACACCATTGTTACGTGATCCAAGTCTTTGAACACTAGACAAGTTTGTTTAGAATTCCTAATCGATGTTGAATTTAAGTTTATTGCATAATACAATGTTGCTAATCATCTTCGAACCACATCCGGTAGCTTAGTCGACTAGTCAAAAGAAAGTGCGAAATTGCACTTAACTACATGGCGTGAAAGGTCAAAGTTGAAGAGACGGGACGACAGATAAGTAAAACTAAAGGAGCGCGCGCGCATTTATTGTCCGAGGAAATGTATAGAGCTGAAGCATATAGAAAATTCCCTTAATAATAAAAGTCATTCAGAGAGTTAACTGAACAGTAAAAGGTGTTATGACTCTATTTGTCTTAGTAGAAGTATACAGAGTTCAAGAATTCAAAATGAAGAGCAGAAAAGTCTTCTATTATGATAATTTTGTCGTAATTTTTTGCTACGTAAAGAAAATTTTCTTTGTCATCAACTCTATGTATAGTTAAAAGTCAATACTTTTGCATGTTTTTTAGTATACCTATTTAAATTGAAAAAATGGCAATTAAAATGTCGTCTACCTTTATTCTTATAAAAGCCTAGCGTCTCGCCCATGCTTCGCACGGGTGCAATGGAGATATTCGTAATAGGCACGCTGCCGCCTCCCCGGTCAGGCGGTACCGTTGCAAACGCTACGTAACGTAATGTTTAAATCTGCAATAACTTCGCAAATATTTAAATTATATGCTGTAAAAGGCAATATAGATCTTTATTAAATAAATAATTTATTTAAGGTATTTAATTAGATAAGATTAATGCTGTATTGGTTAAAATCGCTTCGAAAATTAGCCATTACTTGTCGTAAAAAATAAATGACAAAAAAATGTTATTATAGGATATCCATAAGAGATAAACATAAACCATCACGAAGTTTTTTGTATACCTTTTTAATGTGTGTTTACAATACTCAGTACATTATTTTGATAAATCTTAAAGTGTGCAGCCTGCGTTTGCAATGTAGGAGCGGAAAATTAAATAATTTACGATATCACATTAAAAACCTAAAAATAACAATATTTCTCCACTATTTAATGGATGTTATTAACAATACAAACCTTCCTTTTGAACCACTCTATCTATTAAAAACCGCATCAAAATCCGGTGCGTTGTTTTAAAGATTTAAGCGCACATAGGGACAGAAAAGCGACTTTGTTTTATACTATGTAGTGATGACGTGTCAAGTTTTATTTTAACACTAGTACAAGCAACAAGAAATTGGAGACAAACATAAACTTAAAGCTAAGTGGCACCTTAAAACTAAATGAGTATAACAGCTCTATATAATTCCACCGCACCCGAACACGATCCGTCCGGTGAAAGTGAAGCTCACACTTAACGAAAAAGAATTCAACATTTCATTATTAATGTAATGATGGGTTCACACGTAATGACGTGACGTAATACAATTACCTATGTTCTGTAATTGACTTAATTTGCTTTAAAGTTAAATTAATGATTGTTATATTTACAATAAAGTTGATGAATCCCTGAACTCATTATATTGATATTAATCTTATAAATAATAAAAATACATCCACTGACATTCACACAGCGCCATCTATCGCCAAATAATTAAGCATTACCCTGTAATATTGATACTAAACAACATTTAAACATATTTTTTTGTAAATACATACATATTATACTTAGAAACACCCAGACCATTACAAACAGATATGTTCATGCATACAAATGTTGAATGCCCGGGGATCGAACACGGAACCCTTGGTGTAGTAGCTGTGGTCTCGACCATTACACTACAGGGTCGTCAAAAATATTAACCGAGAAGAATCTAGCAAGAAACTAGTAAAGTTATTCTGTTAAAATATGGTTGCACCTTATTGAAATATTTGGTAATATAAGATTGTCTTTGAATTAATTAATTAATATAATTATATATTGAATTAATAGGCCCATGTGGTGTAATGGTCAAGACGTCGGCTACTACACCCAGGGTAGGGTTCAATCCCCGGGCAGTACAAACATTTGTGTGCATGAACATGTCTATTTGTAATGGTCTGGGTGTTTCTATTTGTAATGTGTATTTACAAAAAATATATAAGTATGTTTATCAAAAGTTTAGTACCCTAACTACAAGCTCCTTGCTTATTATAGGGCTAGATGGCGCTGTGTGGCGTCAGTTGATATTTATAGATGTCAACTTCAATACACATGAGTTAAAACATTTGTAGAGTCAATTTAAACATGGCCTAAACATATCGAAACAATACAACTTCGGTGATCGCCATACACTGTCATATCAACTAGACATGTCAAATTAGCTATAAAAATATCCTCCCCCCAGTATCATGCACCCCCTGTATAATCGTGCTATTAAATCACACCCTTAGGCCCTCAGATCGAGAGATACGGCAATGTAAACACTAGCACCGTACCTGATCCCGAATTCACATATCGAGTTATGGAATTAGTCATAAAATGGAATCGTGACTAAAATATCTAACCTATGTATTGTTTTCTATACGTATAACGTATTTAGCAGAAATAAATTTACACGACTTTGCTACTTAACCCAATAGGACAAAGTTAAATTCTCTTGCTACAAGTTTGCGGTTATGTCCTTTCGGTTTAAGGGTTGTAAAATGATACGAGTTGACATTCGATAGAGGACGCAGTGACGTCATTAAATCAGTAAGCTACAAAATTTAGGGTACAGAAGGTCTTACGGTTGCAGAATCTGGTAGTAAACCTTGATAGTTTATTATGTTGACTGGGAATTGTAATTTGAGGGTAACAGGTTTAATAACATAAAACTGCTGTCTCGGGACCGTCTATGGGTGTTGGGCGCAGTGCGACAGGGAGAATAACACAGATTTTCCAATACAAGAGATGGGGCAAGCCGCGTTTAAAGTGCGACAAATGTAAGCTCAACGAGCATACACTGGCTGCTAGTTTACGCTCTGTGAGACGAGTCAAAACGAACGAATATTAGAAGAAATTACCGTTTTTTTTCCAAAATGCCATCCTGTGCAATTGTAACATGCCATCATCGCAATGAATCAGTAAATTTACCAAAAAATATAATAACTTTTCACAGGTAAGAACCGAAAAGAAATTGTGACACTGGGACTGCCTATAAACTTGGCGGCTTGTCCAGTCTAATTGTATATTCGGATGTCTGTGGAGAATAATAACTGTATAGCAGCTGTTTTGCCATCCACTAGTTAAAGCGCCGTTAACTGACAAGCACAATTTTCCGATATAAACTAAAAAGCCCTGTTTTAAACACTACTGACTAAGTGGTAGACTAGGTACTGAGTCGTCTAGGTAGGTACCACGCAGTGCCAGATGTCGCCCCGTAAAATAGGAGTGTTTAGCACTTTTGTGTTTCGGCCATCACCTCTAACCCCTCAGGGGTGGAAGTGAAAGATGCATGGTGCAGTTTATCTGCGCAGAAAGCGGTGTACATCTCTCGGCACCCCTAGCCGAATGCGTAAGGGGGCAACTTAGACTTTTATTTGTGCGAGACCGATGTTTAAGCTAGGCAATACGAGTTACCTGTTTTATGGGTCACCAGGCCCAAACTCTTAGTACATGTGTGAAATTCACCAGCAAGAACATTATTTAGTACACAAAAAATATTTCAAAATAACAATAGCATATGAGACCGTCTTCAACACACCTCGAGTCAAACACAGCAGCCACTACAAACAAAATCGCAAATAGAATTAAAATTATATTCAATTTATAATGCGTCGTCGCTTTTCAAAGGAAACGTCCGTATCACAGACCTAGACGGTGCCCTGTATTATATGACTAATTGAATAAAAAACAAATCTTACAAAGCTGATGCTTGTGGTTATCCCAGATAGCCCCGGGGACTGTTTGGTAATTATTTCGCTTTGTGCTACGTTAGGTTGTGATACTGGCATATTTCCTTTTGTACGCTATTGCTGTTTTGTCTTTGTAAATAATCACCGTCGTGGACATGTTACGCCTTAGATTATGTGGGTATCTTTTATTTGGTTTGTTGGAAACATGCTTTGGCTCGATTATATTCATATTTAATTTATAAGAAAAGCTGTAAGTTGAAAATTTGTATTAAACATTTACTTTAACAGGTCGTCACAGTGCATTGCTGGACTGAGGTAGGCCTTCTTTTTTATTGAACTGGCGGCAAACAGCATACGGTTCAGCTCATGTTAAGTGACACCGCCGCCCATGAACATTTGCAAGACCAGAGGTCTCAAAAATGCATTGCACTCGAACTTGCCTCCCCCCAGAATACGCGGAGCAGCCCGATCGCCTACACTTGAGCGGTAAACCATTATGCGAAAAACCAGAGATGGACGCAGGCGCAGTCGGTACTTCAGTGAGGCCGTGGTATCACTCAGTCGAGCTGGCCCAATATGTGCTGCGGACAAAGCCACTGCGAGGCTCTACCACGAAATATAGTGTCACCCGTTTGGCACCACCCGGAGATTACGTGTAGGGCATCGAGGGTAAACCTACGAACGCGAGTGACATCGATCCCCGAATCCCTCATCATGATTTTGGTATAATTTACGATTAACGCCTATTTTCCATATCTTCACACTTGACGAGCAAGTTGAAGATGGTAGGACCTATGAAAGATGAGGAGGAGGAGGAGTATTGAGAGAGGAGTACATGAAAGATTTATCAGCTTAACTCACGGGGTACAGGGTTCAGATAAGTACAAATTGAGACCACGTTATCTTTACTTAAACTTTATTTCAAAATATCATCAATTTACATCAAGAAGTTCAGGTGCTACAAAAAACTTTAAAAAAAGCTAAGTTCCATTTTGTCTTCTTCCCTATAAATTAATTAATATCAGTTTTAAAGGAGGGCGAAATTAAAGGCCAAAAACCTCATCCGTGTAAGGTTAAAGCACAAATGATTGTACTGACATCTCATTAGCTTAGCACCAAACGGTTGGCCGCAGGCGGTATAGGTTATGGCTCAAACCACAAGCTTAAACTTTACAGTTTGTACAAAAACTATTAAACATTCGACGCGTGATTTCATTCTGGTATAAGTATAAGTATATAAGTAGGATATATGTCAAAAATTTTTTTTTTACGCATCCCTGCGTTTGAGGGCTCTTTGCACTGTTCCTCATCGCTGTCCTTGTGGTGACATGGTAGACACATATGGTCGTCACGGTCTTTCCTGCAGCAGAAGTGCCGGCCGTTTCTCCCGTCATGCAAACTTGAATGATATCATCAGAAGAGCTCTGGCTAGTGCATCTTTTCCTGCCATCCTTGAACCTAGCAACCTTATGAGGAGTGATGGCAGGAGGCCCGATGGAATGACTTTAGTTCCATGGAAGATGGGTCGTCCTTTAGTGTGAGATGTTACTTGCGTCGACCCTTTAGCGCCGTCTCATCTTCCACGTAGTTCGTCTGAGGCTGGGTCAGCGGCTGCTTCAGCTGAATACAACAAAATTCGTAAATATGCCAACCTGACCAATACAGTTTTATTTGAACCTTTTGCTGTGGAAACGTTTGGACCGTGGGGACCATGTGCCCATCGTGTATTTCGGGATTTAGTAAAACGTATAGCCGAATATACAGGCGACAGGCGAGTAGGTGACTTTCTTGGTCAACGTTTAAGTTTGGCTATATAACGCGGGAATATTGGCAGCCTTATGGGTACTATGTCACAGACTAGGGACAGTGATCTGGGACACCTTTTTTACGTTTTGTAGGTTTCGTAGTTTTTATTAGTGTACTTAATATTTATTTTAAATAGTATTTCTCTAATAAATTATAAAAAATGCATTATATTTGCATCGTTTTGTTAATACATTATTTTTACTTTAGTCACTAACATAGCCCACTGGATCGGCAAGTTGAAGTGGCAGTGGGTTGGTCACGTATATCGTAGAACCGATGGCCGATGGAGTACGAGTTCTAGAGAAAGATATAAATATCCATAGACATTCAAACAGCACTATCTAACATTAAACAAGCGTTAGTCTGTTATATGAATACTGTGCTAGGGATAAAATACTTTTGTACTTTTTTTTGTTATTACATACATAATATATATACATGGAAAACACCCATACCAATACAAATACAAACAGACATGTTGTAACAGAACCCTCGATGTAATAGCCGACGTCTTATACATTACACCAGATGGGTCGTCAAATTTCGACGTATTATTATTATTATTATTCTTTATTTATTTCAGACCAGGTCCATAAGATTAGTAACAATATTCTTACACGTTAGGGTTAGTAAACTACATCTTATACATTAACAACACACTTATGACAATCTGTGAAATTCTAAGTAAGGTACCCCTAATAATTGTAATAATACAACTATTAGGAGCACTCAATGACACAAACATATCTAAATAGGTACATAAGTATAATTTTTTTTACATTTAAAACTAAGTAACGTACACAGTACCTACACAGCACAAGCGCAATGTGATAGGGCCTGAAACTGCATTCACCTACCACGTTTCTTATTATTTAGGCTGTATACACTACTAACATAGAATTAAGTAAAAAATAAATTGAAAATACACCAATATAATTTTTTTTCTCTGTAATGTTCTCTTTATATTTTTTCATTCGTATTTTTTGTAATATCTGCTTGGAAATAAAAAGGCTTTTTATTTTATTTTACTTTTTATAATAAGGCTGTAATGATGATAATAACACAATTACCATAACTTATTTTACAAAAATCGCTCGCTCTCGTCACACGAACCATAGAAAAAGGTAGAGAGCACCACATATCTGTATTTTTGCCGATCAAAGGAGAGTTGCGGATGACGTGCTTTTGAGTCGGTAATCAAATTAGCTGTGCTTCCTTTTTGAGCGAAAAATGTGTCTATCAGTGCGCCGATCGGTGAAACGCGAGTGAACAATGTACTTATTATAATTTCGACGGTTTTGTCCCGCTTTTATCGATGTAAGGAACAAGTAATATTCAATAACTAGTGTATATATTTAACTGCAATGAATTCTTATATGCAACTTTTATAACTTTTCATTTCTACCACTGTTATGTTTTGCAATAAAATCTAAATCTAAGAATTATCGAATTCTCCGGCATGATGAATGATACCCAATTGTTCAGTTTTTAAATACTCATATTGACAGATGAGCTTCATTTCGCACTACTGGACATAGGTTTGCCCAATTTTTTGCCAGATATCCCGGTCCTCCGCTTTGCTCATCCAGTCTCCCTCGGTGTCCTTATGCAAGTCGTCGGTCCATCGGGCTGGATCCTTAGCTACACTTGCCAAGACGGGGTCTCCACTACGGATCCTGACATCTCCAGCAGCCATTCGGTTCTGCTACATACGTGACCGGCCCACTGCCATTGCAACTTGACTGCAAGTTGACGGCGAGATATGTCAGCAACTTAAATTTTTCAAAGTCAAAATTCATTTATTCAGATTAGGCTTACAAAAAGCACTTATGAACGTCAAAAAGAATACAAAAAATACAATAAAACAATACATATAAAATACCANCATTATTAAAAATATGTTTATTTTATTTATAATTTTGTGCAAAATTTCCTATAGCAGGCAACACCAACCCGAAATTGCATGATTGTGTTTCTGTCTTTGTGCCTTGAGGAAGTGAGACAAATATATTTACATTGCAATCTTTACTGGTTTGAAGGTTACGTGCAGTTATAGAAGTGGTTACACTTTTATCGCCACGCGCGTATGGTTATTGCTTCTCTATTTAGGTACCTCAATGCCCAACGCTAATAATAAAATGACAGTTGCAGTCATATTGATGTGATATCTCGGAGTAACTATCTGATTACTCCGAGTGACTCCGAGTGTGATATGATATCCAGTGTTGCCGTCTTTGCCCTTTTAGGGCTAGGTTTAGCACTTTTTATTGTAGGTGAACTCCTTTTTAATGATTTAGCCCGAAAAGGGCAATCATGTCCTTTTTCTGGCTGGAAAATAAGGTAAAGTATGAAGTTTTCGCCATGCTTGTAAGCATAATAATTCTAATAAATAAGTACTTTTTTGCCTTCATCGGTCATGAAGACGGTCTTTGAGATTCTCTAAAAAACGGCTTCACGACATGATTATTTAAGCATTTTTAGTATAGTAAATATTTTGAAGCTCCATCTAGTCCTTTTTAACTTCTCAAAATTCCTAAAACTAAGGTGGCAACACTGATGATGTCAGCCATTTGTGTGACAGCCACTGATGCCATATCTACCAACTTTTTGTAGATCTACCACTTTTCACTTCAGTCACCTATCTACCAACCTAGACCTAAAATCTAACCTATTTTTAATTTTCATATTAGTTAGCCGGTACCCACCGTGTTCTCTTTTACTACTTAGTCTTGTGCCCCAACCAAAACGCCAAACGTGTGAAGCCAACTTTATAAAAAGTCTGTGGTAATTATTTATTTCTCTCACACCTGTGTCGGATATAATATTACTCTTTGATGTGCGGTTCGATTTGGATGTGTGTGTTAAGCTTGCTAGATTGCGAAATAGAGTGATTTAATGAATATTTTCTTTGCTCTCGAAAACTACGTTTAAACGTGGCTTGCATTAATTAGCGGTTGCGTGGCGTGATTTCTTTAAATATGGATTCTGATAGCAGCGAAAGCGAGACACGAGTTCTAGGTTAGGAACCCGCCACGAAAACAAGAGAAAAAGGCACATGACCAAAAATATTCAAAATTATGGAGAAGGATAAGGAATTTGCAGGTTGGCTTCAAGAAAGTACTAAGGGTGAAGGATATTTTATTGTAAATCATGTAGGTGTGATCTTAAGTGTGCCGGTGGAGATTACTTTAAATAAACAGCTTAAAATTATTTAATAAAAATATGTACAACTTCAAAAATAAAAATATTTTACGAAACAGATCATGTATTTTTAATTTTAATTTTTTCTAAGTTAAGGTGGTAGATCTACCAATTTTGCATTTTACATTCACAACTTTCTACCAACATTTGACACATGATCTACCAATTTTCTAAATTGGGGTTGGCAACACTGGTGACAGCGCAAAGAGTAGTATTATATGACAGCGATTCTGACATGGTTGATTTCGTGTCAAAATATTTTTGTTTTGTCTCGTAGAATAAACTAAATTAAAAGGTTGATTATGTTATGACTTTGTGTTTTAATTTCTTAAAACATATCAGCACGTTAACACATTCACAAATTTGGATTATTATCATGTTGTGTTGATACATTCTATAGTGGTACGCTGGTCGTCATGTCAGACTGCGCGTTAGTGGCCAATGTAAACGAACACGATGCGAGCATGGATGTGGGGAACGATAAGTCTCTTTTTGAGCCTACTGTTGATATGATGGTAAATGATTTTGATGACGAAAGAACATTAGACGAAGAAGAGGCTTTGGCGGCAGGCGAGCAACAGGACCCAAAGGCTGAACTGAACAGCCTTCAGAAAGAGGGTGATATGCCTCTGGAGGAACTTCTTGCATTATACGGTTACGATAGAACTATGGATAAGCCAACGCCAGAACCAGTACCTGAAGTGGTACCAGAGGAACCTGAAAAACCCGAATCAGCTTTACAGCAGTTATATACAGAGACAACAAGCCCTGAAGCTACTCGCTGCCTGCGATCAGGCTCAAGGCCGCCCTCGGAAGAAGAGGATGATTATGACTATAGTCCAGATGAAGACGACTGGAAAAAAACCATAATGGTTGGTAGTGACTACCAAGCTGGTATACCTGAAGGACTATGTAGTTACGATGATGCCCTTCCATACGAAAATGAAGATAAATTACTATGGAACCCTAGTATTCTGGAAGAAAATATTATTGAGGACTATATGAAAAAGATTAGTACTATGAACTCTGGTACTGGAGTTGATGCAGTACCAACGGGGAAGCAACTGCGTGATGACGAAGAGGCATTGTTCCTATTACAGCAATGTGGTCACAATGTCGAGGAAGCATTAAGAAGAAGAAGAATATCTGCTCAAACACCAGTGCATGCCAGTTTGTGGTCAGAAGAGGAATGTCGCAATTTTGAGAATGGCCTTAAAGCACACGGAAAAGATTTTCATTTAATAAGACAACACAAAGTGCGGACAAGGTCTGTAGGGGAACTGGTCCAATTTTACTACATCTGGAAGAAAACGGAGAGACATGATATTTTTGCTAACAAAGCGAGGCTGGAGAAAAAGAAATACACCTTGCATCCTGGCCATACAGATTACATGGACAGGTTCTTGGAGGAGCAGGAAGCGTCTGGTGCAGGAGTTGTCAGGCCAGCATCACCATCTCCCATGATGGTGTATGCGCCATCTCCAGCAGCACAGCCAGACCCATTAGCATTAGGAGAAAAGGAAGTCTTTTCTCAACTTAATACACACACTTCGCCCTCACGGGCACTTTCAACAGAGGATCAAGAACCAGAAGCAGGTCCCTAATGTCTGTATTTGGCATTGCCATTTAACATAGAGAGCACTGTATAATTATTATGTTGTATGGTGTAATTGTTCCCATGCATGCACTGCCATGTAAATACACATTGCATTATTTGAGCAGGCATTGTTGTGTCAGATTGAAGCTAGATGATAGCTTTCATATGCAAAGATGTTTCACTAAGAATAGATAATATCATAAAATACTATGTTAAAAATTGGCTGAATAGTTTATAGTCCTATAAATATTATAATACAGAGAAATAGTCAGTAATATTTTTCTTACATAATGCAGAATACAAATCTTTGTTATTGATACTTTTTATATCAATAATTTTCTTACTAAGTCATACAATTTTAATAGAAGAAACAGATCTTCCTCTCTAATAAATAATTGGACACAATTTTTATCTATATATTTCTGATTTCAGTATTTTATTATTATATGACGTAAAATAAATTATTTTTATCATAATCTATGAATGGCCTTATGTCAGTTTAAAATAAAAGTTGATTTTAAAAAATGATTTTATTAAGTAAGTTTGCATGTATGAGATAAGTACTAAAATTAAGATTGGGATAACTTTTTTATTTTATTAAATTGACCTATTATAGAAATAATTCTTGGACAAAAGGATATCTTTTATGTTTTATATGAAAATTTCATGGTACAAGTTATCATATTAATTATGTTATCATATATATAAGTTGAAAATTTGGTTCCTTCCAAAATCATGGCGTAAAATTCCTTTATTCATATACTATTTTATAACATTTTACAAAATTTATAAACAGTTGATTGGCTTCATTTTTGTCGTAAATGGATGTGGTTGATAGATTTGTATTAATTGTATAGAAAATATTTTTAATAGCAAGCAAATAACAGTACAATGTAAATACCTATTAAAATAATTAGTGTCTGTGCTTGGTTATGGATATGGGAGTTGTGCTATTGAAAGCAATTATTGTCACCTTGTGATGGGTGGTGTAAAAATTGTGAGGGACATTTATTAATAAACAGTGCAAATTATATCTACATTATTACTCGCATACTCTATCCTTTAAATCAATATTAACATGTACTATAGAAGAAGTGATATTTGTCATCATCAGTATAGCTATTGACGAGATTGGGCCTTTACTCACTACACGGGCCTCATGGCAGATTGATAGGTGTCAATGGACTACCATCCTAGGATTGGTAGCCGACGGCTTAACGTGCCCTCCGAAGCGCTTAACCCATTGAACGCCGGGAATCCAGACAATAGAAAATCTATTGTGTGGCGTCAAAGTTTAACTTCTTTCTTTTCCGACATTCAGCTGGCAGCGCCATACCTAAACTAGGAAAAAAGCCCACATAGTGACGTTTCCTTGGGGGATTCGATCTCCGGATCGCGCAGCCGAACAAACAGCCATTAAAACACGGAGGCAGTTTATTTTGTTAACTCTGTTGATTGATAAAAAATCTGAAGATTCCTACATATGGAGGTTTTTTATGGTATAGCGAGCAAACGAGCAGTTGGCTCATCTGATGGTACCTAAATGACGCCGTGGCCCATGTACCTACACTTGGTATACAATAGGAAGAGATGTGTTGCCTTTGCTTGTCTTCACTCGAAATACACTTCTTGAAGCTGGCCAAGCCGTAACGCTCAGAGAATATTTCAGCTGGTAACTGATTCCACAGTTTTGTCGTACCTACGTGGGCAAGTTTCGACTAAAGCGTTGAGGTCTTCCATTCATCTAAGTGATATGGATGAAATAACGAATTTTGTCTCGATGTAGGTACGAGTCCGAAACCCTCCCCATAATAAATACGACAGAGGATGCAGAGTGATGCCATATCCCTATTTATACCTGAAGGTTCAGACTTTTCGAAGATAGCAGGATCGTTGACGATCCAAGCTTCTCATCTTCATCGCGCCTTAGTAGAGTCAGCGTCTAAATGATAGGGACACTTAGAGTATCCAAAGTAATAGACGCAACCAAAAGGTCAATAATATCGGTACGAACAAAGTGTTCATATGGTTATTAACATCATCATCAGCATAGATATTGAGGAGATTGGGCCTTTACCCATCACACGGGTTCAAAGGCATATTGATGGATGTTAACAGACTGTTAAATATGCAACCTCTTTTATGACATTCCTTGTCATATGTAAAAAGAATATATTTAATTGATTGTTTTATGTTTTCCTCTTCTTTTTCACTATTGTAAATGGCAGACGTTTTCTTCTTTTAATATATTATTTTATTTTACCAAGAGTTGTTTCGCTGTATAAGTCGAGTATTCTTTATCTCCACATATTTTTTATGGTCCTTCGAGCCGGACAGTTTTATTTCGATGTTGTAAGAAGCAATTACTGTTGGATGTATGAGTATTATATAAAATTTCTTGATTACATCCAGATTATGCTTAAATTAAAATTATTTTTAAAGAGTGAATGTACAAGTAGCATTGTAGGTACGATATTTTCACAAAAACATCATCACTTATTGTATCTTGAGTCGCAGTCATGTAATGCGACTATGGTTTGTGAACCCCCTGTAATTGTATCCAAAAATATTTTACCATCTCTTATTCATGTGTCTTTAGCCGACCCTGATTTCAACGTCTCAAAGGAGAGCGATATGATACTTGGTGTTTCGTGCTTGCAAATGTATTAGGGAGGGTAAATTGAAATAGGTTCTAATATGCCTACATTTAAATACTGAATTCGGTTGGATATCATGTGGCGAATTGTCCCTAGAAGGCCAACATGTTACATGCTATAAAAGCCAGCTATTGCAATCTGCTATAAAATTTATGTTGCGTTTCTGTTGCCACTTTTTTGATGTTTAACCATATTTTCTGTTTTAGTTTTTAGGATATTAGTTGTTGATATGTTGTTATCCTAATTGTAGATTGTAAATTGTAGATATCTGACTCCAATTTGAGGTAGTTTTCTTGCTTAGGTGTTTCCAATGAAAGTCACGGTGAGTGTAGAATAACAGTATAGAAGTATATTAGAAGTATGTCAGAAATATATCAGAAGTACAATAATATTGAAGTTTTATCAGACGCGCTATTTAGTGGTCGCGGCTGCGGAGCGGCGAGCGATGACTGATGTACTGCAGCTACAGAACTCCCCTCAAGCGAAGCGTACAGGCAGGCGAACTCTTCTTCCGGATTGCGTTCTCCTGTCTGTGGCTGCAGCGTCTTGAATTCTTAATGAAGATGGTGTAGCTGGCGGTTGTGTAACTGGCTCTGCGTCGTTGTGTGTAATGTTGATAATGTAGGCTGGTTTCAATCGGTCGATTGAAACTGTTGCGGTTCTGTCTGGCAGCTGGATTTCGAAGAATTTACTGTGGCGCTTGATGATCGGATATGGACCCTCGTACGGTGGTTGTAGTGGTTTTCGTACGGCGTCGACTCGTAGGAAAACTTGATTGCAGGTCGATAGGTCGGTGTGCACGAACATATTTCGCTTGTTGCTATGCGGTTGATACGTCGGCGTTAGTGATGTTATGGAGCTATGGAGTCGGTTCACGAAGTCGTGGTCCATCTTGACTGGTGATGTTGATGGGGTGATGAAGTCTCCAGGTAGGCGTATTGATTGTCCATATGTAAGTTGCGCGGCGCAAGTGTTTGTGTCGGTGCGGATCGCTGCGCGTAGTCCCATAAGCACGGTGGGTAGCTCGTCGATCCACTTCGCGTTCGAGTCCAGTCTAGCCATTAGTGAAGCTTTCAACGAACGATGCCAGCGCTCAACTATGCCGTTGCTCTGCGGATGATAGGCAGTCGTTCGGGTTTTTTCCGCGCCGAGTAGGTTTGTAAGCGCGCGAAACAGCTGACTCTCGAATTGTCGTCCTTGGTCGGATGTTATTGTTTTGGGACAACCGAATCTTGATATCCAGTGTTGATATATGTTGTGTGCTATAACTTCGCTGGTAATTTCTTTTATGGCTATTGCTTCAGGCCAGCGTGTAGTTCGGTCGATCATTGTTAGAAGATATCGATGTCCGCGTTCGCTTGTTGTGAGTGGTCCTACAATGTCGATATGTAGGTGATCGAACCGTTCGCAAGCGGCGAATGATGAAGTATTGGCTTGCGTATGACGATGAATTTTAGCACGTTGACATGGAATGCAGGTCTTCGTCCAGTTGCCGACATCGGTATTCATAGATGGCCAAAAGAATCGTTGTTGCATGAGTTTGCGCGTAGTCCGAATGCCGGGATGGCTGACTTTGTGCACGGTGTCAAATGCCGTACGGCGAAAGTCAGTAGGTAAGTATGGACGAATGTTTGCAGTTGAAGTCTCGCAGTAAATGTTGTTATTGTTCATTTGAATTTTCTTAATTTGAATGTTCGGTTGTTGCAGTAATGTTGGTAATTCGGTATCATCTTGTTGTTTCGCTGCTAGCTGTTCGTAGTCGATTTGCGTGGGAAAATCTAATGTTTCAATGCGTGAGAGTGCGTCGGCGACTGTGTTGTCCTTTCCGCTGACGTGTCGGATATCAGTTGTAAACTCAGCTATGAATAATAAATGTCTTGAGCGGCGTGGGGTTTCGCTATCGGATATTGTTTTTGTTAGCGCGTATGTTAATGGCTTGTGGTCGGTAAATATTATGAGTTCACGTCCTTCAAACATTTTTCTGAAATGTTTCATAGCCATGTAGATGGATAGTAATTCCCTGTCGTAGGTACTGTACTTTTGCTGTGTTATTGAGAATTTCTTTGAGTAGTAACCAAGTGGTTGCCATGATTTTTTTACACGTTGTTGAAGTACGGCGCCTGCACAAGTGTTCGATGCGTCGCAGAATAGGGCGATCGGGACGGAGCTATGCGGATAGGCTAGTAGTGCGGCGTTTTGTAAACATTGTTTTGATTTTTCAAAGGCGTTGATTGCTTCAGGTGTCCATTGTATTTCGGTCTTATCTCGCTTCTTAGAATCATGTAGGTAATTATTTAATGGAGCTTGAAGTAAGGCGGCGTTTGGTATGTGTTCTCGGTAATAGTTTATCATACCGAGGAATGTTCTTAGTTGTTGAATTGTTTTAGGTCTTGGATAGCTTGATATTGATTCGACCTTGTCTTGAGGTGGTATGATGCCGGATGATGAGACTTGGTAGCCTAAGAATTTCACTGTGCTCTTGCCGAAATTACATTTTGACGGATTGATGGTAATGCCGGCTTCATCGAGTCGTTGTAGCACGGCGTGTAGATGTTCTCGGTGCTGTTCTTCAGACTCTGATGCGATTAACAGATCATCCACGAAAGGGAAAACGTCCAGACCTCGGAGTACTTCATGGATGAATCGTTGGAAGGTCTGCCAGAATTCTTTAGTCCCGGGCACATACGTGGAAACTCGAACAGTCCGAAGGGTGTGATGATAGCAGTTTCTCAATATCGGTCTCTTTGTTGGGTATCTGTTGGTATGCTCTATTTAAATCGATTGTTGAGAAGATGGTCTTGCCGGCGAGCTGGTATGTGAAATCCTTGATGCGCGGTATCGGATAGCGATCTGGTCTGGTGATTGCGTTTAGACGACGGTAGTCTCCGCAAACTCGTAGGTCTCCATTTTTCTTGGGCACGACGTGAAGTGGGCTGGACCATGGGCTTTTGCTTGGTCTGCATAGGCCTTGTTCCATCATGGATTCAAATTCTTTCTGAACTTGCTTATAGCGATGTGGTGGTATAGGTCGTGCGCGGCAATGTAGTGGTGGACCGGTTGTCTCGATGTAGTGTTCTACTCGGTGTTTCGGCGTGAGCTTCATTGATGTGAGACGTGTGATACCAGGAAACTTGCTTAGGATGTCATGGTATGATTGCTGAATATCGATGCTGCGTATGGTAGGCATTGTAGTGTAGCAACCTGGAGCGTGGATTGACAGCTTGGTGATGTTGTCGATGAGGCGTTTGTGCTTCATGTCCACCAGGAGTTCATGGTGACACAGGAAATCTGCTCCGATGATGGGCTTGCTGACGTCGGCGATAATGAATTTCCACTTGAACGGTCTTCGCAGGTTGATATTCAGTTCGAGTGTTTGTTCGCCGTAAGTGTTTATCTTCGTGTTGTTCGCAGCATATAGGTTGAATGACAGTGGCTTCTTGGTTGACCCTTTCTTTCGTGGGATGACTGACACGTTGGCACCAGTGTCAATGAGAAACGTGAGTCTAGATACCTTGTCGGTCACGAAAAGACGGTATGATTGGCCTTGAACGTCGGAACCCGCCGCATCTAACGTTCTGTCTAGTTTAACGACGACGGTTCTTCAATGTTGGCTGGCTTATTTGGTAGTCTGTTGAAGGAACAAGGAGGCTGACATTTCCTCGCGTGCTGTCCAAATCTTTGGTGGTAGTAACAGGCACGTGGCTGCTCGGTGGCGTGATGAGTACGCGAACGAGATGGCGAACGTGAGTTATGGTAGGCACGCTGCGTTCGACGGCTGAATGGCACATGGTTCCGTCGGTATGGTGGGCGGGAACGAAGAGCGGCAACTTCTAATGATAGCTTGCGTACTTCTTCGATGATAAAATTTGTATCTTGCGTTAGAAGTGATGTGGACGGTGATGGATGCGTCATTTGTGGTGATATTGCGTTGACCTCTTGCGTTTGCTCAAGCATTTTGTCGGCAAGTAGTGCGAGTTCGTCGAGTGCGGCAGTCTTGCTGATGGTGTCGCTGACGACTAGTACCGATCTGACGTGGGCTGGGAGATGGTTCATCCACATGAGTCGAAGTGTGGATTCTGGAACTTTTTCTCGTGCGAGGTCTCGCATGCGGCGTAATAGTTGCGTTGGCTTTTGGTCGCCGAGTTCCATATCTGATAACAGCTTCTGGAACTGCCTGCCTTCGGATTCCTCGTACACGGAGATAAGCCGGTTTTTGAGAGCGTGTAGTAGTTCTCGGCTGGTGGGTTGTATAACAGGTCACTAATTTGCTCGATATCTTGCTTGTCAAGTTGAGCGATGACAAGTTGTGCCAGCTGGGTCTGCCCTTCTTTAAATCGTGCGTGGCGGCTTCGAAAGTGATGAACCATAAGCGTGGTCTGTCGCGCCAAAAGGTTGGTACGCGCATTGATAGCGCAATACCTGATACTTCTGTGGCTGTGGCGGTGGCATTTGCTGGAGCAGGCGAGCTGGTGTTCAAGTCTGTTGGCGGCTGGTCGATTCCCATCTTGAATTATGTTGCAGGTTGCTTCTTGTTCAGTCGGTGGTCACCAATTTAGGTTATTGTTGTTGATATGTTGTTATCCTAATTGTAGATATCTGACTCCAATTTGAGGTAGTTGCTTGCTTAGGTGTTTCCAATGAAAGTCACGGTGAGTGTAGAATAACAGTATAGAAGTATATTAGAAGTATGTCAGAAATATATCAGAAGTACAATAATATTGAAGTTTTATCAGACGCGCTATTTAGTGGTCCGCGGCTGCGGAGCGGCGAGCGATGACTGATGTACTGCAGCTACAAGTTTAATGCAATTTTAATACTGCTTTATGTCGATTATTTATGTTTTAACAAATGTTTGAAGTAAATAGTTAATTGGATTTTATGATCTGTTAAACTTTGTTTTTGTCTTTGAAGCTTAATGGGTCACACATTTACTTTATAGTCATTTTATAAATATATTGTCTAAATAGTTCATTCAAATAGATTTTGTTGTAAGTATGTATGTTGTTTCTTTAAAGCTTTATAATGTTTATGTTTCGATTATTTAGTTTTTTTCTTGACTATTGAAATGTAATTTCAATGGGGCGGCTGTATGTTAAATATGCAACCTCTTTTATGACATTCCTTGTCATATGTAAAAAGAATATATTTAATTGATTGTTTTATGTTTTCCTCTTCTTTTTCACTATTGTAAATGGCAGACGTGTTTTCTTCTTTTAATATATTATTTTATTTTACCAAGAGTTGTTTCGCTGTATAAGTCGAGTATTCTTTATCTCCACATATTTTTTATATAAAAAACATGTCAGGATGTATTAACATTTCATTTGTCTGATTTCCACCCCCACCAAAGATTGATATGTGTCTACAAAATATATATTTTTTATTGTCATACTGATAAATTTGTCTCACTTTATCCAACAATGCTATACTGTTACAGCGCTTACAATCGTTGTCGCGCACATACACTAACGCAGTGGGGAAAAAAGAATAACTGATACACGGAATCATTATTGTTTTGTTTACTTATTGTAGAATTAAACACAATATTTGTGGAGGAGGTACTGCAAGACTCATGTATAGGGGGCTCACAGACTATTGCCGCATTACATGAGTGCGAATCAAGATACAATAAGTGATGATGTTTTTGTGAAAATATCGTACCTACAATGCTACTTGTACATTCACTCTTTAAAAATAATTTTAATTTAAGCATAATCTGGATGTAATCAAGAAATTTTATATAATACTCATATATCCAACAGTAATTGCTTCTTACAACATCGAAATAAAACTGTCCGTACAATTTATTAACATATAACTTAAATATTTTTTCATTACATAGGATAGACAAATAACATGCACTTTTTAAGCACGTAACATGTTGGCCTTCTAGGGACAATTCGCCACATGATATCCAACCGAATGCAGTATTGATAAATGTAGGCATATTAGGACCTAGTTCTAATTTACCGTCCCTAGTACATTTTGCAAAGCACGAAACACCAAGTATCATATCGATCTCATTAAAGACGTTGAAATCAGGGTCGGCTAAAGGCACATGAATAAGAGATGGTAAAGTATTTTTGGATACAATTAC
Organism: Leucinodes orbonalis; assembly: GCA_019425675.1. Lineage (NCBI taxonomy): Eukaryota > Metazoa > Arthropoda > Insecta > Lepidoptera > Crambidae > Leucinodes > Leucinodes orbonalis. The sequence goes on from PQWD01006066.1 coordinate 70,716, forward strand.
AGGGGGGTTACATACCATAGCCGCATTACATGACTGCGAATCAAGATGTAATAAGCTATCACGTTGTTGTATAGTCTTGGCATTTGCTACTACTTCTTCACAACATGACACATCTAATGCGTGGCAGCGCTTGTTGAAACTTGAATCACTCGCTTCTGAAGCTGAAGAAAGCCTTAAGGCTGTACTCTGCTCACGTATTTGAATACGAAGCCTGTAGCACATAGATTCCACTAACATGCCCTCAGCGCTCTCAGTCAAATCTAAGGATTCTAAGTTCATGTTCACATCCTCTAGTTCTGAGAAAAGGGAACGTAGCCTTTTGTCAGCAATATCTAGGGCGGCGGAAGATCTTACATTGGTGATGACCCCAAGCTCTTTCTCCACCAGCGTAATTTGGCCTTTGATACATCTCCTTTTCTCTATAAATATTTGCTTTACCTGAGAAACATCGCTCCTAGCGTCGTCGAAATTCTCTCCAGTGTGCGCCATTCCGTAAAAATATTATTAACTCTTCCGAAGGCTCGAAGGACCATAGAAAATATGTGGAGATATAGAATACTCGACTTATACAGCGAAACAACTCTTGGTAAAATAAAATAATATATTAAAAGAAGAAAACACGTCTGCCATTTACAATAGTGAAAAAGAAGAGGAAAACATAAAACAATCAATTAAATATATTCTTTTTACATATGACAAGGAATGTCATAAAAGAGGTTGCATATTTAACACAGACTACCATCCTAACATTGTAGCCGACGGCTTAACGTGCTCTCCGAAGCACATACTTAACTCATTGAACGCCGGGAATTCAGACACAAGAAAATCTATTGTGTGGCGTCAAAGTTTATGAGCAGTAGTAGGTACTACAAAGATGCAAGCTGTAGTCAGACACGAAATATCGCCTTACTCGACCTATTAAGCACACCTAGCTTCTTAGAGAGCTATTTGGCCTTATCATCCAAGTAACCGCGAAACTGGAAATTGCTCGTTAAGACAACTCCGAGAATTTTAACACTAGCTGTGGGTGACAGGGAAATGTACGCCATACAAAAAAGGGTATTTTTTAGCGGTAAACGCGGAAACTTTTGTCTTCGAGGGGTATTTATTCAAGATTCAACGTTGGGTTCTGATTCATTCGAGAAAGTAGTTCATCACTAGTGGTGCTAGTGATAAATAACAAAGATTTAACGACGTTGTTACGATTACTAACACACATTGTATCTTTGTGGATTAAGTTTCCTGTTTTGATTCTATCAGTGGGCTCGTCTGTTGTAATGATAGGTTATAATCACTCTAAATACTAAGAAGGCAAAATTTTTTGTGTTTGTTACTTCTTCACTTCTCAATGGGTGAGGCGATTTTTAATAAATTTGGTATGAAGTTGGCCGACACCCATGAATAGGATTTTAGGCTTACTAACGTTTCACTGCAGTACAATATTATCTTCTACCGTGAGGTATGCGTTACATATTGTGATAAGCAGATTATTTGTTTATAGTTACTATCCACTTAAAAATATCAAGTTTAGTTTTGTAAGTGGGTAGTATACAATTATTTTTTTCATAACACTCGGAACAACTTTTGTTCCATACAGTGGTGGGCATCCAAAGCACATACTTTATAGAGATCCTAACGTAACAAAGTACCCCAACCTAAATAAGGTACTTGAGTGCACTTGACTCCTCTTGAGTGGTAGTTCCGCTTGTTAGATAGCTAAAGTAATGTATGAACGTCTATGAAATTCATTGAACTGAAATCTGAATCTAATAAGAAGAACACACTATTTTAATATTTTACATTGACAGTTAGCTGACCTGACACTGACAGGTGTCATGTGTCGAACTTGAACAACAAAAAAATTAAAATTGAAAATTTTGGTCATTGCTACGAAATTCTAAAGCATGGGGAATGCGGGAAGCAATCAACCAAAAGACTGGCATCGGGAGGCGGTAGCGAAGGGTACCTGATGTGGGACCTTCATCGCCAGTCAAAGAAGGAGAGGCTTTTACCTTTGATAAGAAACCAGATGATGGCCGTGGTAGAGATGATGACAATAACATTGAAGATGGGGCGCCGTATTACACAAAAGCAGTACCAGAGAGTGATGTAGAATACAACGTTCCACGCGAGCGTTCAAATACACTAACAGATACAAGCAGAGATATTGATGACCTTAAAGTTTTGCCTACCGTTTTTAAGTGGGAAGGTGGTGGAAAGCAGGTGATGTTTCTTATAAATCAATAGGGCAAGGAATCGTTTTATAAAAACTAAACATTTTGGTGGAATGTTTCAGGTTTACATAAGTGGGACATTTACAGAGTGGAAAACTATTCCTATGGTCAAATCTCATGGTGATTTCGTAACAATCATTGATCTTCCAGAGGGCGAGCATCAGTATAAGTACTTTGTTGATGGTGAATGGCGTCATGACCCTACTGTGGTATGTGTGAATCAGAATTAATAGTTATTTTATGCAAGAGCAGATCGTGAGTTTATTGGGCCCTGGGCTGAAACTACTGAGAGGCTGTTTAACTAATATATAAAAATAAATATAAGTGTTTTATTTCTAGGTATAGTTTTACAACTAATAGTCACATAAAAAAACTATTGCTAATGATAGGTATATTATTGATATTAATTCTTTATTTCATTAAAAAAAACAAATAATACTTAAATCTACATAAATATGCATTGTACAAAAGGCAACCTTATTGCCGTGGTAGCAATCTCTTCCAAGCAACCTTTGAATAAGAGAGAAACTGAATCATCTATGTCTGACTAACTGAATATCAATCATCTTGTTTTTAGCGGGGTCTGGGGGTCCCTAGTTACCTCAGTGTCCTTGGGTTTTATGGTCCATGTAGTGTAATGGTAGATGTTGTCTACTTATGAAGTTTTGCAGGTTTAATCCCTGTGTGGTTTTCAAACAAACATTTTCTTGCATTAATATGTTGCTGTTCATATTGAACTGGATGTTACAAGTGTATGAAGTATGTATTTCCATGGCTAAGTACTTAAAGTACAAACTCGTTGCCTTTGTTGGGTCTACCCACTGTTAATTGGTGTAAATGTCAAGGGGTGTTTACATTGTTTATTATTGTAATTATTAAATAGGTAAAGATTTTTTCATCCAAAGCCTGAAAGTGTAGGATAATTGAGTTAATTACTAGTATTCATTTTTGTTACAATAACAAATAACAAAATGTTAGTTGCAAATTTATTAATATAGTAGACATGAATATATATTTATTTTACATTAATTTGGAATAATATTATTTTTTTCAGAAAGTAATAGACAATGGAATGGGTTCTAAAAACAATTTGGTGACAGTGAAGATGTCAGATTTCGAGGTGTTTCAAGCTCTTGCGAAGGACAGCGAAGGTGTTCATAGTAGTGCCCAAACAGAGTACTCTCAGGTATATTAATGTTAATATTATAATTTATGCATCTTATTTGAACTTATTTAAACATTGAAATATGAACTTATTTTTATTAGAATTTAGTAGCAAACCTTAACCTTATATTTTAGCCCAGGAAGCCAATTAGAGGTTGAATTTTAACATGTTTGGTAATCTGAAAACTATTGTATGCATTAACTTTTAGGCCCTAGATTTTAGAACAAGACTCAAGTGTTAATCCCTTTCTCACTCTTCACATATGTAGAGTGAGAAAAAGATAGCACTCCATACAATCAATAGCACCATCCTTTTCTAACTCAATTTAAGTAAAGATAAACATTGTTCTAGAATACAGGCCTTAGGTGCATATAAATAGAGATAGATTTATTGTCATCACTACTGAAAGAGTTTAGATTGCTTTAAATATTTTGTTTGTTTATAGGAAATACCACAGTCTAAACCATGGGAAAAAGTGTCCGGCCCACCTATTTTGCCACCACATTTATTACAAGTTATCCTTAACAAAGACACTCCATTATCGGTGAGTTATTGTTACCGAAATATTTTAGTTCATAGTGATTTTAACTATTTGACTATTGCTGCCACATAAAGGATGTTATAGATTTACCAATATTTTGTCAAAAAGTGGTTTATTACCACTTCATTTCATGAGGATCACAATACATTTTTTGTCTTAAGTTAAAATAAGATTTGTTTTCTCATCATTATCAGTAGACATTCAACTGATGTATCGTATAATAGTCGAGGAGTCTACACCAAAGATTCCGGGTTCAATCCTCGCGCATTTTAAACGTTTGTGTGCATGTAGATCTCAGATGTTTCTCTATTTCTTATTTCCAAATTAAAAAGTAAGTATTGTATTCAAAGTGCAAGCTTAAAATTGGGTCTAGATGGCGCTTTGTGAATGTTAGTATATATATATTTTTTTTCATATTTGATAATAGCATATTTTGTATTTGAATTTACTAGAAATTATTAATTTGCTTATTGAATTTCAGTGCGAGCCAACACTACTACCAGAACCAAATCATGTCATGTTGAATCATTTGTATGCATTGTCAATAAAAGATGGTGTCATGGTGTTATCAGCAACACACCGTTATAGAAAGAAGTATGTCACCACCCTTCTGTACAAACCAATATAAACAAATTCTATGGTGTATTAACCTCTTAGATGAACAATGAACTAACTAGATGCAGAATCACGAAGAAATATCAATCAAAAAATGTCCGAGTCGCTTGACACATGTTATAATTATGACATAAAATTATTCATTAAAAATTTGACCTTAAGGCGTCATTAAAAGGGTACAAATTCCAAAGCATGAGCATACTATGTTACTATGACATGTAGTGACGTGATTGTGAATGAAAATTCTGCCCAACTGACGCGATGGGCAGACTTTTGCCGCAGACACTTTTAGAGTGATATTGTGCGTTAGTTTATTGTTTATCTAAGATTAAACTGTTAAATTGTTAAAATGTTAGATGCTTACCGCGTGATTATAAATTTTCCAATGCTTTCTAGATCAAATTAAAACAAAGTGCCTGAATAAATATTGTATGAAGTTAAAATATGAATAGCAATGTGTAATTCATTGAAAGTTTAAATATTTTCTGTGTTATAATTTGCAATAATGTATAGAGGATAAATTAATAATTTGCTTATTGTAAGTTAAAAGTTCTGATACTGCTTAATACAATTTGATAATGGTAAAGGATTTACTCTAAATTCTATTAATACATGTGACCCCCTTGTTTAAGGTATTTACAATTTCTATTATCAAAAAGAAATAATTTCTTAACACATTTTCGCCAAGTACATTAAAATAGTCAAATTTCTGTTATTAAATTTTAATGAGAATTATAAAATAACCGATTTTACATTTACAACAATAATGTTCCGACCTATTATAGCTTGTATGCTCTAAAATGGCGTATGCAGCTAATCTTATTACAGAAGACCCTTGCACATTGAGGGCACATCACATACAACATATTAGACCGTTAATCTACTGGTCTAATCTGGGAAATAAATATATTATTATTATTACTTATATTTTGTTAACACAGAATCGAACTCGTAAATCAATGCACTTGCAATCTGTGCGTAGTATTTCAAAGTCACAGGCCTGGCCTGTTCGTCTCGTGAAACTCAATTGTAAAACTAGGAGTCTGGTACTAATTACTGGTTAATGAGAATCTTGGACTGAGGGCCATCTGCGCGTGCCGCGTGCCTGGTGAAGCCGTGAAGGCTAGCCGCGGACAAGCCAACAAAAAAGTCCGAAAAAGCAAAAAAAAACATTATGTAAATACATAATTCGCCTTTGAAATGTAATATGATTTCCATAAGCCAATCATATTTCCTTACTACCATTAATAAAATTGTATTAAGAATTAATTTCTAGCGAGGTGACGTCACAAATGTCACAATATTCATTATTACACATCTCTTTTGAGCTAAATAAGAAAATAATGTATTGATAGGCGACTTAGACGTTTGTCATAATTATGTTATAAACATAAATGATTAAGGGAAACATTGTTCACTAAAACTATGTAGAAGAATTATTATGTACGGTAGCTTGTAATTTACTTTACTAATTCATTGTACTTGGGCAATTTGGTCTAAATAAGTACCAAAAACGTTAAAGGTTAGAAAATACTTGCTAGAGGTGTTCACTGTCAGCTAAATGGGGGTTGTTAATGCTTTTAG
>PQWD01006066.1:79450-134276 GCA_019425675.1 Leucinodes orbonalis
GACAGATTTTGTATTAGTGTGCGTCACTAGGGATGTGACCTTGGTATCGAACATATTGCTAGAATTAAGCCGGGCGTCGTCGTCGCACCTGCAGAATTAGATGATTATAAATTGATTAAAAATATAGTCAGATACAGCAACGCTGTTAATTTATCTACAACAAAAATTAAAAAATAAAGCGTTACCATAATAAATTTTATACGCAAATATTTTGAAGTTTGGTCTTCCTGGGTAAAAAATTAGATGATGTTGGAACAAAGAAAACAAAATATTATTGGTAGGTATTAAATAGACTATATTATATTTTTACGGTAAAATAACAAATTTTAAATAACACTCACAAACTCAAACTTAAAAATTATTTTATTTAAAAAATATATACTGAAAGCCTCATTATCATTTTTAAAGACCCATATATACCTACATTGATTACCCACAATAGTGGGTATCATGAAAAAAGTTTCAGTTTAAAATATGCGACCTAAAAACATTTTTATTTCATGTTTTTTGTTAAAATTATAATGTGGATTACAGAACACAAATATGTTCTTGCAAAATTATAACAATATTTTTATAGTTTTTAAATTTTCTGAGAAAAGTTGATGTGATATTATATATATATATATATATATATATCACATCAACTTGATAATAGATATATGGTTGGTACTGCATCGGATTTCAGTTTTTTTATTGATAAGCCTACGATGAAACAGGATTGCTCAAAATGTTTTGAGCAAAACCTGGAGTTCTTCGTAGGCTCCCAGTTTTCACGCCTTACACTTTTAACCCATTCTTCTCTGATTTGTGGACATTTTGGGAACCTAAAAATTCAATAATTGTATAAAAGAAACTGTTAAAGAAATACTATCGATGGAATTAAATTCTATGTTGAGTACATCACTATGTAACATCCTTAAATTTTCATGCATAATATTAATTGTTTTGGACGTAATTTCTACAATTAATACAAGCTAATGTATGTCTAACATTATTTAAAGTCTACTACTACATGTTTTCTATCCATAAGTCTCATTACAACTACGTAATATGAATTAAAATGTCGTCAAATATTTACTTATGAAATGATAATTCCGGGTCTTTTACTCCTCCTTTGGTGGTTCTTGAAGAACAATTTACCGCAGAACACGACATTTTTCTACGTTTACTTATTGCTTTTCAAAATATTTATTAAAATTATGACACTTTGTGAAAAATTTGCACGACAGCTCGTAATGTTTTGGCCTCTTTGGAGGCCACAAAATGACACGACGTCAGAGTGTCAAACGTCTATCAACCGTCTCTTCTACTCGTAACTAGGATTCGTGTGATAGACAAAGATACATGACTGTATTGCATTACAATGATATAAGAGCGGCAACGTCTTATGACTACATCTAGTACATGCTTATCTAAGATCTGTCTATAAAATAAACAGTGAATTGGATTTGACGTTGACATAACAGCTGACAAGTGCGTGCAACAGATAATGTGAAAGAAAAGTGGAAAACTATTCCATAGAGAACGTTAATACACTGGGTAGTGGGGTTTTAATGGTGAATGATAATCGTGTCCATAATACTTTATATAACATCACAATCATAATATTTCATTAATGTACAACGCCACTAATTAGTTTTATTTTTGAGAGGTCCAATTCGTGAATTCATCCGAAACCGTGTCCTTCCAAAACCAGGAAAAGACCGAAGACTCCCTTCCAACTACCGACCCATAACGATTCTCCCTCACCCAGCAAAGCTGTTTGAGCGACTTCTACTGCGAAGAATCCAACCACACATCAAGCTGCGTGATGAGCAGTTCGGATTCCGTGGCGGCCACTCTACCACGCTCCAGCTGACCAGAGTTCTACACCACCTCGCAGTGGATATGAACCGGGGCCATCTGACGTCTGTGCCACCTATGTGCCCTAGTGAAATTGATCGCGTCGTTCCTGAAAGGTCGTAAATTCTTTGTTTCTGTTGAGGACGCAGTATCGCCAGTTCAACCGGCACTTGCTGGAGTGCCACAAGGAAGCTACCTTTCCCCAACTCTGTATGCCATTTTCACAGACGACATCCCTTGTACCGAGAAAGTTATGCTCGCACTGTTCGCCGACGATAGCGCGTATTTCGCTTCATCTAGGCTACCTAAAGTGGCAGCCCGAAAAATGCAATTAGATAAGTGGAGGATGGCTGTTAATGTAAACAAGACGGCCGCGCTGATTACCCGGGTAAGACATCGCACGCCGCCACAGCAATTGCTCCGTGGGCAGGAAGTGAATTGGCAGTCCACAGTCACATACCTCGGATGTCGCATTGATCGCTCGCTGCGCATGAACCCGCAAGTTGACTATATAGTCAACCAGGTGAAGTGCGCGCGGGCCATACTCCGACCAGTTCTGGCGTCCCGATTGCCACTGAGGACTAAAGTAGGCTTGTACAAATCCTACATCCGCCCACGGCTTACCTACGCAGCCCCCGCGTGGTACGCATTATGCTCCCAAACTTCACGCCGTCGAATCCAGGCCCAGCAGAATATCTCTCTACGCATCATAACAGGATCGGGGCGATACGTCCGAAATGACATCATTGCGAGAGACATCCGCATGCAAACAGTGGAGGAGTTCGTTGTCCAGTTAGCGCGTCGGATGTACGACCGCCCTGACAACGGACCAGACCTCCACCTCCGGAATATAGCACCACTCCACGCTAGACCTCCCGACGCCCCCGGACGACCATTACCCAGAGAGATCCTGTTGGACCCCGATGCGAGGGCAAAGATTACAACTGAAGACCTATACAGACAAGGCGGAATACCAAGACCGAGAATTCGCATCGTTTTGCGCATGTAGATCAGTCGTGGGATTTACGCCCAGGAGCTAGATCTTGTGTGAAACGATGATTACACACCGTATACGAAACCCTGAGAAAACACCAAACTGACTTCTCCGCAAGAAAAGTGGGAGAAAAAAAAAATGATGGCAAGCCTTAAACAGGCAACATTAGAATAAAAACACCGTCAGGTACATACCTGGTTGATACCTGGCGAGAAGAAGCTCGGGAAAAGGGCAACCGCCCGATACCCGCACCCCAGTAAATGGATGAACCCGATAGATAGATCCGAAACCGTCAACGTCATTAAGGTCCCATTTGCCATTCATCTTATTTGGTTTGAGTAGGGACCTTTAACCTTTCGCAAATTGATAGTCTATTAGGCCGCAGGCGTCTTACACTTCGTTCGCCAGGATGTGTGACTGTGTGATGTGTAACTTATCTATCTGCTCTGAGATCTGCTCCAAAGGCCATCAGTGATCATTCCATTGCTCATCTTGTAGATTCAGTTGAAGGATAATATATTTACCTATTAAAATTTTGTATATAAACAAACGTAATGTGTTTTATTGGTGGATTATTAATTAACCATTAAGTGTTCGTGAACAAATGAAACGAAACAGTAGAACGGTCATTTTAAGTTCTCGTTAGAAGTTCGCGCAAGGTTTCATTCCTAGTTTCATTAAAGTCATAAATGAAATTTATGGTGAAGAGAGGCAATTTATCTATTATGCATCGACCATCAATTCATCACAATCATCACAAATTTCATCAAAATTAAAATAAAAAAATACTTATAATATTATGACAAGGCAGTATCCTTTGAGACATAAGCCTGTTAAAAATAAACATGTCAATGTCATATCTATATATTGAAATTGTGTCGTAAATTTTTGTAATTTGTGATCAAGAAAACAAAATATTATTTAATATCAAATCTGAAAGCCTACTGATTCCAGTTACTTTACTATGTTGAATATATATTTTGGAAACTAATATAGGGCCAAATTTATGAGTTCAATAGACGTGTTATCTAAAGCATACAGTACATATTTATCATTATTTACACATACTTTTTCAAGCTGAACATTCTTAACGATGGCTGGCGAAGAAGACGATAGTACTTGGTATGTTATATCACATTATTAAAAACATGTGGCGCTCTAAATCTTCTTAATTTTTGGCATACAAATTTTCCTTCCACTCACCTGATTTCTTCAATAGATAAATATTCTAACATTTGTCAGGTTTCAGGGATCACTTTTTAGCAACCTACCTGTGTCTTTGAAATGACACTTAGCACAGTCTTTAATAGTATTAATTTATATTTTTATCTGGGTTTCAATGTTTTCCTTAGGGAGGGCATGAAAGAAATAAAGAAAAATATTGATTTGGTGTAATACAAATTATTATGTGTTAGTGAGGACTAACTGTGTGAGGACTCTATCTTGATTATGTCTCATATAAGAATATTGTTGTATTACCAATTGAAGGGTGTGATTAAGGTACCTACCTATTATGTACCTATTAGCATATGCATATGTCTAATATTGACAGGTAGTTACTAGAATGGAAACTAACTTTACAACTTTTTATTAAAGTAACCAAATTTCCAATAAGACATTTGTCACTTTTTGTTTAATTACTAAATTATTTTTTAAAATCATTCTATACATCAATTAAATAAATGATATACAAAGTTAATGTAATGGTTTGGGTTTAGATTACCTGGTATCCATTAAATGAACTTAGAAGGAAAATATTTATTAGGATTGGTTATGTCAGAATTTATTTTTGATTGTAAAACATGTTTTTTCAATTTTATTCCTAGATGCAAATTAATGGAAAAAATATAATAAACTATTTTTGGCTTTTGAACTTACATGCACTGATCCTGTTGACTCCATTCCACCATAAAACATCCAGGTATACCACATGACAAATACCACACATATGCAAAAGGATTAAATTTGTCTTTCCAGCTTAACCCTAAACTTCATAGGCAAACAAGTGAATTCACTTTTTCTGGGTGAGCTCATTCCATCTATGACCATGTCTTTTCCATATAGATAATACATTGAAGACTGAGCCCATTATGAACTAAAATATATAATTAACTCATTTTTCCTTTTTATTTTACAGGTTGATTGAACTAGAATCAGCTCTCCTGGATGGGTGTTCTGCTCAACAGATCAACCTTCTGACGAAAGGCAAGAGGATTCCAGAAAGTTTACGACCTGATGTGTGGCTGCTCTGCTTGAATTGTCAAGATGCTGGTAACCAGTTACTGATGTTTGATGAAATATTTGATTTAGCAAATCAAAATGAGATGCGAGATGATGTGAAAAAGTTTGTTAAGCATTTAGGCAATGATGAAGATGATAAACTCTCCGTTATATCCGATCTAGAGTCTATTATCACATTTTATTGTAAATCAAAATCTATAGCTTATAATTCTAGCAACGGGTGGATTGAGATTTTACTTCCTTTACTCAGTTTGAAATTGCCCCGTTCTGATACTTACAATCTATTTGAGAAAATACTGAAACTTTACATTCCTAAAGGCTGCTCTAAGAATGGTGTGCCATTTCATATTTTACGATTAATATTACAATACCACGACCCAGAACTATGTTCTTTTCTGGATACAAAACGAATAACACCCGAATTGTACTGCTCACCTTGGCTTAGATCACTATTTGCTGGGACTTGTAGCTTGGAAGTTGTGCTATTTATGTGGGATCTGTATTTTCAGAGGTCTGATCCTTTCTTCATTTTTTTCTTGTGCCTAATTATGGTAATAAATGCGAGAGAGCAGTTACTGCAAATGAAAAATGAGAATAAAGCTGATATTATTGCAACATTAAAATATGCCTGCTGACCTAGAAGCGAATGACGTCTCCGACTTTTGTTCATTGGCACATTATTATTCTTTGAAAACACCATTGTCGTTCCGCGATGACGTATTAGATGTACTATTCTCAGAATCTGGTGTGGAGATCAATTCCAAATTGTATTCTCAAGCATTGTGTCTTCCAGTAGCTGTGCATGAATTGATTGAGAGCGCAACAGTAGATGCATCTGATGTTGACAGTGTTAAGTTCTTCTTAGTAGATTGCCGCCCAGCAGACCAATACAACTCTGGTCACTTGTCAACCGCTTTCCACTTGGACTGTAATTTGATGCTACAAGAGCCTAATGCCTTCAATACAGCAGTACAAGGGTTATTAAATGCTCAGAGACAGGCCTTAGCTGCAGGTTCATTGGCTGCTGGAGAGCATTTATGTTTTGTGGGTTCAGGTCGTACTGAAGAAGATAGCTACGCTCATATGGTTGTAGCATCATTCCTTAAAAGAAACACTAAACACGTTTCTATGTTAGATGGTGGTTTTGTGGCAATTCACGACTACTTTGGCCCTCATATGACAGATTGCTTGGAAGAGCACAATCCTTCTACATGTTTAGTATGTGCCCCCTATAATAACAACGAGGGTAATGATATGCGTCACACAAAAGTAAGAGACAATATACCGGCTATACAACTTTTTGGTAAATTATCAACAGCAATGAAAGCTAAGAGCCAAGAAGTCAAAGGTAAACTAATTGAGTATATTGTCAATCCGAATTCGACTGTTAACAATGGCGAATGGCACGTGTCTGCTAATGATAGAAAAGATCAACGATATAGAAATGTGCCGCCAGTGTTTAGTATCAACGACGAGGATGAAGACTCGAGATCTGATAATAGAGTTCATGATGCAGAATCCTTAGATGAAATTGTAGATATACACACGTATTTGAAGGAACATAACGTCGTTGATAAATTTTCATGTCAAGAAGTTTTGGTCAATGGCTATATGCACGATTCTCACTTAATCGTCACAGAAACACATCTGGTAGTTTTACGAGACATTCCTAATAAGAAAGGTACAGCTAGAGTTATGTCAAGGCGGCCTTTGTCGACAATTGTAAAGATAACCGCTAAAAAGCGACATCCTGAGTTAATAACGTTTAAATATGGCATTCCAGACGGCGATAATCTTTTGATTAAAGATATGGATCGTTTTCTAATTCCTAATGCTTCTGTAGCCACTAAAGTGGTATCAAATCAAATAGTTCAACAGCTAGATAATAAATTGCAATGATTCACCATTGTAAATCACGCAAATATTAAAAATATTTTGTCGCGTAAGATCTTAAAAAATGAGAATGGTAGTCCTTGCTCTGTTTACTGAACCGGCCTTTTTATTATAGTTGTAATGTGTGATATTTATCTTATACATCAGTTATTATATTATTCAGTGTGATAATAAGTCAATCAAAATGAAAACTAGTGAAGTAAATGGTTCATGGAAGTCTATAATAGAATCAGTAGTGTATTTTGATAAATTAAAGGCGGGCGTTTATTATATGTTTATTTTTTATAATTGCCCGTCTTATAAGTGAAACACCAAGGCTTATCAACATTTGTTCTTACAGTTAAATCACAGGCATACCTAAACATTCCAATTTATTAGAGCAAAACGGCGTTTGAATTCTGTTCCGTACTTTCATTTGTTTATTGTTATTACAGTCGCGTAAGACAAAATATTATCATCCAATTTTCAGGGGCTATTCCAGCTTATTTACACTGATCATTTGTCACCTCGACCTTTAGTGACTCGCTTCACTTTTAAACGTTTCCTAAAATCAGAATTTTATACTCAACTTAATGAAATGTTTAATCTCACATTTCATATGGGCCTATGTGGTAGTTGCTCTCTCTTCTGTACAAATCGGCAAGTTTCACTCGGAAACTTGCCGATTTTGTACAGTTTCACTCGGAACTTAGTTTCATTATAGACTTAACAGCAGTGTCCGATTGGTGTTATAAGAGCTCTTACCTTTGTTTACTGAGCTGTGGCAGTTTAGAAGTTCGCTTCATCGAGTAGATTTTTATTAGCGCTTCGATAGAGCTGCCTCTGGTAACTCTACAAAAGTAAGCTTAGTACTTGTAGAGTTTCTGTTATTGGAGAACAATAACAGTAATTTTTAAAAATATTTTTGGAATGTCACAGACCGGTTTCTACATTCCCTTGGGTAAAGTAAGACCCAGTAACGCTAGTACAATTGCCTTTTCATAGCTAATCATGACTGAATGGCGAGGTACCGATTTCGATCTTACTGTTTGTTTTCCCTATGATATTTATTTTGGTCATGCACAGTTTCATTTTTAGTGCACATATTCTATTGTATGAGAATCGATGTTATTCAACGATATTTTTGTGTGAAATTCTCTATATTTAGGGATGATTATTTACATAATAATATTTAAGCACCCGTTTGGAATTTATGCGCGTTCATACATTTCGCAGAATATTATTTATTAATAAAGATTATTTACCGAGCTTATTTCAGTTATTAAGTAAAATTTGACTAAATACTAAGATTGTTAAAGAAAGCTTAGTTAATATAACAGTCGAATTTTGTACTTACCTGTATTCTTAGTGTTGTAGTCAAAGAAATTCTGTGTTATTTACCGATTAGATAATTATGTATAAAAATAATTCCTATGATGCTTTATAAATATCTACTGATTCAGATATTTAGCAATTAGAATTAGCACATGTCTGCCATTATTTTTAATGCTTGTTAACTATTGTAACAAATAGTTGTGTTCACATTAGGATAGTGTTAGTGAAGTAATCATATTAACTTTCTTTTGGGTAAATATATATTCAACTTTACACTATTTTCGTCTTCTGTAAGTTAGATCTAATAATTTACACGATTAGGTCTATTGTGCTTTTAATTGCGGTTTTTACGAATTACTTCAAATAACAAAAGACGGATTCAGCATTTAGGCTAAACGTTCCTACAAAACCAGTTCTTTCGTCGGCTACTAAACCAAGGGTTCCTGGTTGGATCCCCGGGCAGTACAAACATTTGTGTGCATTAGATTAAAACACCCAGGTTTTCAATGTATAATATGTATGTATTTACAAAAAAACGTACATAAGTATGTTTATCAGTTATTTAGTACCAGTAATACAAGCTTGACGCTCAACTTGGGGCTGGATGGCGCTGTGTGAATGTTAGTAGATGTTTATACCATTTTACCAGTGGTGTTTGTGATAAAATACATTTACTTGAAATCTTGAGAGCGTCGGTGGCTCAATGGTGTGGACTGTCGCCTTTCTACCGGGAGGGCTGAGGTTCAAATCCCGACACGTACCAATGTGTTTTCGAATTTTCGAAAATATATGTACGTTATCCGACGCTCTTACGGTGAAGGTAAACATCGTGAGGAAACCTTCATGCACGCTGCGAAGATTCGAAGGTTGTGTGAAGTCGTCCAATCCGCACTGGGCCGCGTAAACGACTAAGGCCTAATCACCCTATACGGGTAGGCTCGTGCCCCTCGGTGGGGACGTTTAATGAGCTGATGATGATGATGATGATGATGACTTGAAATGTGTATTTTGTTATAGTAAATGTATTATTATATTATCCTAATGTGAATACATTTTTATAGCACTTTAACAAATTCACATGCGTTTTCCAAAGAATATGGCTATATATGATATAATTATAATAAGGTCACCTATGTCATTAAAAAATTCAAACTTATTTATAGCACTTTACTATATTATTGTAGAATATTTTATACTTAACGTTCCTTATTTCAGTAATTGTGTAAATAAATGCATAACTTTTAATGTTGTTTCCAATAAAGATATTTATTATTTACGAATTGTGTTTTAATTCTATGAAAATAATGTTTGTTGTTTCTTGATATTTTATATTCGTAATATCAGAACATCAAGTTATCTACGTGAATTAGCACAACTGAATTTCCCTTCTTAAGAGAAATAATTATAGAACTATCAGACACAGTGGTAGAGTCAAAAAAATATGATAATAATAACAATTGACGATTCAAAAGTATCTGTAACAGATTTATTTGAATAAAGATTTTTTCTTTTTCTTTCTTTCAGACTTAACTGCTCTTAATGTCTAGGTACTCATGTGTCATAGAGCAAAAGTGAATGCCGGTTGTGGAAAAAATTAGGACCTTTTCAGCGCCTCGTGTGACCTACTATTACTGCTATAATTAAGACATCATCAAGGCTACAATAAAAATATATATGGGAATAAAAATAATGACACATTGATTGAGAAATTGTGTTATCATAAGTTTATTGGCTATTCAGAAATCGGTAGGTTCTTAGATTGAATACGTACGTACAAGATTTATCTTATAGAAAGTTACCTAATAATAGATGTGATATAACTTAAATACTAGGTACATTGATAGGTAAATATGTAAGTACTTATGTATTTAGAATAGATTGATATGTTTCGATTAGGTACAGGCCCATAATTCATACCTAGTACTTACTCTATTCTAGGTTATCACGTGATCACAATCTTAATTTGGTTCGTAAAATACATGACAAATTATCATACTGCATTTAAATGAGTCAAAATCCGAATTTCTACAAACAATTCAATTGAAAGTACATTTTTTAAGATTTCGTCTATAAAGCGTACCTAGTGTCGATCTAATATAGTGTCGACTGTTAACACTTAGCGTGTCTGAGTAGCGTAAGTCGAAGTAACCCCAGTTGTAGAACCGTTGTCGTAGTAGACTGTCCCGAACTCGCGTCATTTCCTAGTAAAGTCATGTCGAATAAACATTTTGTCCGAGTTTAGTACCTTGTATCGGAGTTATGACATGTTGATGTTTATTGTTGTCTGAGTTTTATGTTGTCATACAAAAGTTAGGTAAAATCAGATTTTGACTCTGTTTAACTATTAATCTAGTTACCTAACTTAGCTACTTAAAATTATAAAGGTAGAATAAATGCTAATTACATTCGAAAATTTGTTATAGCATTAACAAACACCTCAATTCTAATAGCGTTTATGAACAGTTTTAATTTATATATAGTAGTTGACATGTATAACGTTATACTTAGTATCTTAAACAGGTGGTTTGGTTACATTTATATGTAATTTGTTAAAAATTGCGAGACGTGCTTCCGAAATATATAAGAGGCATATTCGAAAACATTAATCGCGTGTGAGAGGAATGCTGTTTAAAATTATATGTACTTATTGAAAGTTATTTTGTTATTATTTTCACTGTCAGTTATTTAATTAATAGATAAAAATATATAACATTAATAAAATAACACTGCAAAACATTATCAAAACTTTCTTACCTAAATGGTAGATTTAAATAATTTAAAGTTAAGTTGATACTAAATGCATATACAATAGTAAAGTATTTACATTAATCGTATTTATTCTAAACGCATTACGTATAAAATATTTCTTGTTATAGGTAGGTATGTTATTTAGATATCTACAAATTGTACCTAACCCGGAAGTGCTTAACTGTCACAGAAAGTATATTTTCGGAAACCCAAACTACATTTGAATTTCCGAAAACCTAATATATGCGAGGAACTTAATGAACATAATATAATAAACTGCTATTTCATCACATAATTTCCTAATTCTATAAATGATGGCAGTTTTTATATCACTGGTGACTAAAACTTTTATTAAACATTGGCCCAAGCATTTAGTCGAACTAAAAGCTATTTATGCTGTTGAAGTTTATGATAATACTACAATATGATGTTATTACCATCGACACCCATTTGGTTTGCGGTTGAGAGGTCGGCTGCAACACCAAGGTTCCGGGTTCGATCCCCGGGCAGTACAAACATTTGTGTAACATGTTGTTTGTAATGGTCTGGGTGTTTTCTATGTATATAATTGTATGATATTTACGAAAAAAAAAAAAAATGTATTTAAGTATATTTATCCGTTGTTTAGTACCCATAATACAGGCTTCACGCTTAACTTGGGGCTAGATGGCGCTGTGTGAATGTCAGTGGATTTTATTTATTTATTTATTATTTATTTTTACTATATCTATAAACATTATTTTAAAGGAACGAACTATTCCACTTAAGTTTTTTAAGTACCTAATCCCATGGGCAGATGTGAATACTTTTAATCAGAAATCATATGTTTTCGTAGGTACCTAAGTAGGTATGATTCTATTGCTAGCTATTGTGATATGTTCATTAAGTGGAAACGAAAACATTAGGTACCGAACCCATGAATTCCTGTCCCAATAATTTTCTCTCTTTACATCCAAGAAATACAGCCAAGGAAAATTTCTAGGCTGTATTCCTTAGCGATATTTATCTTTCAGTGTCATTTGCAATTTAAACCAGAACTGATAAAATTGCTTTTGCTCTAAATAACGGTTCTAAATTATTTAGTAGTACATATATTATATGTATATATATATTATATATATATATATAAATATATACATACATACATATATATATATATATACATATATATATATGTATCTACTAATAATTTAGAACCGTTATTTAGAGCAAAAGCAATTTTATATATATAAATAATATATTATATATATGTATATATATATATATATATATTATATATTCTCTATTTTTGAAAAAATAACAATATGGATAAGCCTACTTTCAGAGGTACCACCCCACCCATTAAAATTTTCAGTATCAAGGTATAATAGGTACTTTGTTTAGTAAGGTTTTTATCAAGTGATCGAAGCCAAAAATACCTATTAAACATGCTACTTTTGTATTGTAAAATTACAATAGGTACCAACCTATTTTGGAAAATAAATACGAATTACTAGAGATATATCTAAAGTATCACCAGAGATGCAAAGTAAGAAGTCATATTTCGTAACTTATAGATAGGTAGTTACTGTATCGTTATTTACTGAATGTACAAAATGTATAGGATGGTAGAAAGAAGATATATAATTTTGTAATTCGTTGCTTAAAGTACTAAATAACTACCCCTAATAAGATGATGTAACCACAAATATATATTCATAAATATTAAAATGTAATCTAAATCCTTGTACATATTTGTTAATAAATTAAACATGAATTTATAACATCAATAAAGATTTAACTCGGTATAACAATGAATACTTATGTACATCATAAATTATTATTTCAGAATATTGTGGTGTAATAAGTGCACTACTTCAAACACTTTTTTATATACTCATTAACTCATAGTATAAACCTTTTATTTTTTATAACTTTATCAGTAAATAATTAATTAAAATAAATGGTACAATGTTTGAGAATTTTACTGTTTAATAAACAGTTATTAACCAATATTTAAAACTGTTACTCTCGATTTTCTTACTGCTAAAAATTCCAATTTACCTACATCTATTAAAGTCCTCCTGTGGAGTAATGATATGTCGTTACTTTTGGCGGTTTTCAAAAGATCTAGGCACAATTATGGTAATTTGAAAGCTTTTTGTATCTTTAAAAATATTTACCATAGTCTTAAAAATGGTAGAAAATTGACCTTTCGGTACTACCATTTTTATAGATACTATTGTATATACATGTACCTACAACACAGTAGGAAATGTAATATTTAAATACCTACGTCTTCTAAATAAGTTTTGGGGTACCGAACTATGCCTTCAAGTGGCTATGGTTCTTCAAAACATACTCCACGCTCGCTCAACCTCGTCTATCCTGTAGAGCGTTGCATACCGTACTCTAAATCTTAATTATAGCAAAAACAATACATTGTATATACTTTTGGTTAAAGTAGCAACCCATTACGTTGTCGTCAAAATCTATGACTGGAGAGTTCAGGAATTTTTCAAAGTTATTTTAGTCACCAGTCAGTGGTAGGTACCTAACATATCTTTAATCCGATTCCAATTTATAAATGAACACTGCTGCACCATCAAACCTTAACAACGTCGTTCCTATCCTATTCAACCTATCGCAGTCCATATCCTGCTGGACATAGGTCTCCCCCATTTTGCGCCAGATTACAACGTCGTAATTACAACAATCATTTTGTTGTTTTTCAAGCGCCTGGTATATCCGAATGTGTTCTAGTGTTCTTTTTAGGAGGAACCTAATTTCCTTCTTATCTTTTAGGTTTCAGATTATATATATTTACCAGTATTTCGTTTTAACAACAAGTGTTGAATTGTCTCGATTCCCTTTGGTTGTGTGGTCTATCCACAAACTTACAATTTATTCAAGTAGCTGAGTTTTTGTTAAAACTGTTCATAATTATTTAACTAACATAACTACGAATCCATAGATATTTGCATATATTTAGAATAAGCGCGCTACGCTTACCTACCTTATTCTATATCTATGGATATTAGAGTCAATTTTCTTTTTGGAACTTTTACATTAAACGTTAACAAAATTATGCGTAAAAAGATAATTGAAAATACAAATAAGCACAAGCCTCGCCCAAAACTATACATCCATTATTTACATAACAGCCGCTTCGCAAAGAAACTTGTGGATTTTTATTCTTCATCATACTTGCGAACCGAGCGAATTTATATATCACAGCCGAAACAATTAACACAACTGCAACTCACTATCAAGCAATTCGAAGCTGATTGAACAGTACTAAACACAATAAGTGAAGCATTGATGTCAATGATGTCGCAGGCTTTCCATTAGAACTGTCAGATTCGGGAGCTGTTAAATTGGCTGGCGGTTGGGCGTACGTTGAGGGTCGGATCACGTCCACTGAAATAAGAACAAACGTTTTTATTAACACTCAAAAGTTTTAGTATATAATAACGAGGCAATGTCACTGTTTCTGTTTGTCTGTCTGTGTTTTATTAAAACTTTCTTGATCTCCCATACTTCAGTAGGTTGGGAAACGATAATACTATCACGGAAAGACAGTAGAAAATATCCTTTTTGTGGGGAAAATTGTCTGTAACGGCATCTCCAGGAGACGTCTGGCAGTAAATAATCTCTTGAGTCTCGATACGCGACAGTTGTATAAAAAGCTTACTTACTTAGCTTTACGACTAGATAGGTTTTAAGTTTTTTATGTTACAAAGTGTACGGGACAGTCAGAGCAGCATTAAAGGAGACTAAAAACCGATAGACAGGCCGTCTCCATCAATGCCGCACTGTGCCCGTCCCCTGAGGCAACAGATGTTAAGGTCTATTACACTCGTTACCCGTTAGGTTCAAATGGTTTGTTGTTACTCATTTTACATATATGAGTGCTTAGATCCTAAACACTTTTATTTTTATCACTTTGAGTGCCATGTTGGACATAGTGTCCCATAAACAGTAGAATTTTCTTTTGTGTCTGGTTACTTGGCAGTCAAAGGGTTAAGTTCTTTTGTAATCATGCTGTGAATACTATCTATGCTCTACATTGTCCAAATCAGAGAATTTGCCGCAATCTCTTAAAATAATATTACAATAATTTTACTTTACCTTTTCTGGTACAAAAATGCTGACGTATCATTATAGTAATACTGTTTTAAGAGATGGCGGTAAATCCCAGAGCTGAATCTTTGTTTGTAACATGTTAAGAGTGAATCCAGTTTCTATTTAACCTATCGCAGTCCACTGCTGGACATAGGTCTCCCCATTTTGCGCCAGATATCTTTTATTAGCTTTTTATTAGCTTTTCTCATCCAGCCTCCACCAGCGACCTTTCGCAAGTCGTCGGTCCATCGGGCCGGAGGGCGTCCTACGCTACGCTTGCCGAGACGCGTTCTTTACTCCAGAACTCAGAATCCAGTTTGTGTACCATAAATAAAAAATGAGAGCAGCAATTCCTCACCTATAACAGTGTCATTTCTCACGTCAGCAAACTTGTCCTCGATGCTCCTGAACTCGGGTATGGTGCTGACACAGGTGATCTCTAGGCGGCCCGTAGCCACGAGGTGTAGCTCTGAAATGGTCACGTAGAGGTCGCGGCCACGGCTCGGCCGTCGGCTACGGTGCCGGCTCGTTGTGTGCACCACGCTTGGCTCTTCGTGATAGTGCAATTCGGATATCTACAAAGGGGAAATTAATTGTTTGTAACTTAACTCCAAAAGCTGTTTTAGTTTACTCAATATAAAATATTTATATAAACACTTATATTTTCATGCTTAATTAATATAATTATGTTTAATGCTAATGTATAATTATATTTGTTGTTGGTTACGGCCCAATTATATGTCGATGATAATAAAATCTAGTCACACATCCTTTTTCTATTTTTTTTATCAATTATAGGCAGACATTTGGCCGCCATCTCACCTGATGGTAATTGATGATGCGGCCTACGATGGATCATGCCTGCCTAGAAACAGCCTATTGATATTATTTTTTTATTTTCATATTCGTTTATTGCGCATGTTGGTCGCGCATTGTGACAATGGTCTTATAATATTAGTACAGATTTCTCAACATGACAATGGCAGGACATTGCAACATTTATTATTCAAAACTGAGGCTACAGTTTCACAGCGCCGTCCCAATGCGGGTTGCTGGGTTCTAACGACTACCGTCCTAGGATTGTTGCCAGGACGTAGCCGCCAAAGCACAAAATTATAATTTTTAATACCAATCAGGTTTTTTTATGTTGCAAAGTGTACAGGATGGTCAGGACGTTCACCCGATGGTAAGTGATGTGACTATGACAGCGGCATTTAAAGAGACCTACAACTGATAAATAGTTATTTTATTCTCTGTCAGTGTCGCACTGCGTTCGACACCTGAGACAACAGATGTTAGGTCTCTTATACCCGGTAATTTTACTAGATACAGTTCCCCTTATCCCGAAACACAGCAGAGCAAAACACTTCTATTTTACTGGACGGTATCTGGCACTGCGGTGGTACCTAACTAGAAGACTCAGTTCCGAGTCTACCACCTAGGTTTCAGTTTTTATTGTTTCTCATTTCGCCACAGTTGCAGAGCTTATTATTTGATTTGAGATTTTCATAACAATCCTCATATAGGTGAACACGGTTTCAAGCCCAAGTTCACAGCTGTACTGGACAATACAACCCGTTAGAAATTGCCATGTAGTCTCGAAATGTTCCTCCACAAAGTTATTCGCACGTAAGGAACTTTTACGCTTTTGTTAGTAATTACTATTTATGCCTGGATTAATAAAGATTCAAATTAATGAGGTGTATTTGACCGATTTGCCTTTGGTCGATCAACGTGGCGGAGTTTCCGAAATATATGTAGATAATAATATCAAATATTATTATTTTCAGGTGCTCTGTGGTATATTGTTCGGGAATATCGAGGTATTATAAGGGCTAATTGATCTTAACCACTAGGTCTTTTTGCTTGATTCATCATCATCAGCTCATTAAACGCCCCCACCGAGGGGCACGAGCCTACCCATAAAGGGTGATTAGGCCTTAGTCGTCCACGCGGGCCCAGTGCGGGTTTGACGACTTCACGCAAAACCGTAAGAGCGTCGGATAACGTACATATATTTTCGAAAATTCTACAGCACAGTGGTACGTGGCGGGATTTGAACCTCAGCCCTCCCGGTAGGAGGGCAATGGTGTGGAACATTGAGCAACCGACGCTCTTATCACTGTCGATTTTGCTTGATTGTACTCATACAATAAAAAATATGTTTTCTATGTCACGAATGCCTACCTGATGTTCTTTATGACTGCATCCCGGTGGCCTTGTGGCTATGTGCGAGGCATGGGTCAGAGCGAGCAGTGGTGGTGGACTGCTCACTCCAGTTTCGTACTCCGGTTTCTGGAGACCTCTCCTGCCGTTCCTCTCACTCATTGGCACTCTGTACTTGTGCGAGTGGGCAGCTACTTCATCCACCTGGAATTCAATTACCTATCATCAGAACTCAAGTTACTGTCATAGCACGTCTGATGCAATCAGTGGGCTAATTACGTCAGTCGCTAACTGATGGCTGTTGGAGCAGACGAGTTCTGGAGTGGCGATCGCGTCTTGGCAAGCGTAGCAACGCATCCGCCTCGATGGAGGACGGGATCTTTTAATATGATTGCCATTTCCAGATTATTGGGAAATACATGATATGCATTGCATTCAGAGTGCACGATACCGGCGTTTGTTATTGGCTACTATTCTAAATGTTAATGTTACGAGGGCACGATTGCAACTGTTTTTACATACAAAGTTATATTTCGCAATTAGTCAGCGTTCAAAGTAGGTTGCTAACTAGGCGTATACAAACAAAAGTTATATACAAAGTAAAATGTATGTTTTTAACGGTACACGAAATAAAACTTAGGGAATTCGAATATATCAATTTTTGGTAAATACAATCAGTTAACTGAATATCCTTTAAGAATTGTATTATGCTTTGCAAAAAATAAAAAACAAATAAACCCGTGGTCCTGGTAAGACTTCCGACTTTCGCCTTGCCCTGGGACACCTAGGTTCGTTGTGTATTTTTTTTAAGCCGAGAGCCATTTGCGTTCACTACTGGGCCCAGTGAAGCTGTAAAGGCCATCTGCTGTCAAGTGCAGTAATCAGAAAGAAAAAAATATCCTACTTAAGGCCTCTCCTGCCGTTAAAATAGAGATGACCACGGTGACCACTAAACGAAGTCACCAAAAGGTTAGGAAGAAAATAATTATAAAAAAATAATATTTAAATTAAATAAATAAAAAATGCTTTTATTAATAGAATGTTCGCTTTCAATATCGAGAGTATTGTGCCCATAACGGAGATTGTTCTTATAAAATGCGAGATTACCTTTTTCCCATTAATAAACCAGGTTATGTGAGGGCTGGTAGCGCAGGCGCAGTGGTGCAGTTGGCTCGGAGTGTCTCCCCGAAGCTGAGGTATCGGGTCGGGAAGTCGATTCTCGGGTTATGCTTTTGAGGATCTGTAAGTATATAAGATAGTTTCATAAAATACCATAAATAAAATGATGTGGTATATAGATCCTTTGATTTTAAGAAGAAAAATAATCCATACTTGTGAAAGTATCTCTGTCTGTCTGTTTGTTACGCATTCACGCCTAAACGGCTGAACGGATTTTATTGAAACTTGGTATGTTGAAACAAGGTAACCTAGAATAGGTTTAGGCTACTTTTTGTCCCGTTTTAACCCCCTACTTCCCTAAAATGGGGGTTGAAATTTGTATGGAACATTCCGCAATTTTTGTAGTACGACGCTGAAATTTGGATGCGACTATGTGTCATAAACGAAAAATATGGCATATTTTTAAAAAAAAAATCCACCCCGAAACCCTTCAAATAGGGGAGGAAGTATCATATCCGATTTTTCGCATTTTTTAAGGTAGATTTTATTGAAACTTAGTATGCTGATAGAAGGTAACCTAGAATAGGCTTTAGGCTACTTTTTTTCCCGTTTTAACCCCTATTTCCCTAAAATTGGGGTTGGAAGTTTGTATGGAACATTCCGCAATTGATGTAGCACGACGCTGAAATTTGGTATGCGGACTATTTGTCAGAAACGAAAAAATATGACATAATATTTTTTAAAAAAATTCATCCCCATACCTTTCAAACAGGGGAAAAGTATCATATCCGATTTTTCGCAGTTTTTAAGGTAGAAAGCTAAAAATTGGTATGAGGGCTGTTAGTCACAAATTTTTCTTTTTTCTGGAATAGGCCCCAAAGGCCTTCAAAGAGAGGGAAAGGGGGGGACATTATACCGGACTTCTGTCAGTTTTCCAGGTAGGAGCTAAATATGGATAATAAGACTATAGTAGACAATATTTATATATATATATATATATATCAATATTGTCCGAAAAAAGATATAACATATATTCCCAAAACCTTTAAAAGTTGGGGGGAGGAGATCCTTTGAATATATATATATATATATATATTCAAAGGATCTCCTCCCCTTTTTTTTTTGAACTTTTTTTCGGATATTGAATCCAAAACATAAACATATATATATATATATATATATATATATATATGTGTGTGTGTGTGTTTTTTCCCGAAATAGACCCCAAAACCTTAAAATTTGGGGGGGAGGGGATTCCTATGCATGTATATATTTGACTTTTCCCAGATTTAAGGTGAAAAGCAAAAAATTGGTATGCGAAGCGAAAAGAAGAAGAAGAAGCAGTGTTGCAGTGTCAAAATTATTCTGTTTTCGTTACCAGGAAAGTGTAGCCATGTTATCCCGAATTTAACGCGGCGAAGCCGCGGGCAAAAGCTAGTAATATATAAAGCTCTTTTTTCGATCTATATTTTTTTTTGTTTCACTATAGGTGAATTTTAACCTATCCACCAGATTAGGCTTAGCCTGGCGACTACGCCTACAATACTCATAACGGAGGACATTATAACAATGAATCTTGATGATAATGATATTATAATGAACTATCGAAATAATAATTATTTATTTTTATTATATTATACTTTCATTAGGCCTCACAGAGGTCACCCAGTCCAACTTTTCAGGACTCGAACTGATGTCAGCGATCCTTTGTGCATGATATAAATATCAAGGCTCTAGATGACCATTACGTATAATTCTTACAAGCTGTAATTTGAAACAATTCATAAATGTGTGTCCTAACTTTTCCTTAACAAAGATTAAACTTTTTTTCTACTAGGTTCTATAATCTCTATAGAGTTTCGATATAACTACGCCATAGTCATACAAAGATCTGCCCGCTTGGCCAAATGGCCATCAATCAAACGCTGAAATTGGATAAGGCGAATTGTGTTTGAGAAAATCGTTTACCTTATATAAAATACCTACGTATGCGTACAATCGTACATTACGAAAGCGAAGTTTGTGTTTATGTCGTTTTTACGTTTGCTACCTATATTCTGTGAACCAACATGAAATGAAGCTTGTGATTTTAATATAATATATTCCAATAATATTGATATAGAACGATATGAAAACCTTTTCGTTTATTATTTACAAATAATATTACTTGTTATAGTAAACATTCATGTCAATAATATAATATAAAAATTTCATGTTCCCGAGAGTTCCCTCGTTAAGAAAAAAATCCCTCATAAAACCTAAACTTTTGTCTTTCGTAGATGACTATTTCTAACTCGCCAGCGAGAAGGATCCTTCCTTAGGTATTTATAACTAGGTAATTGATACTCTAAGGATCCTTCACAATCGTGAAATAGTCCTTAGTCTAGCAGTGGATTGATTGATCAAATGATCACCCAAAATACTTAAATTGAGTCTAAGTAGCGCATAATATTTTTGATTTGCGTGTGTCCTTTTTTAATACAATTAGGTTTTAGTTAAATCGTGTTTGTGGTATTTTATAATTTTGTTGCGGTCAAATAGGTGTTATAGCGCGCTCCGAAACTCGGAATCATATTTATTTCAGACAAGGAGGTGATTGAACCTATAATTTCCGAGTATAACTGGAAAAGGGTGCACAAACTGGTCTCCCCGTGGGCTACGAAACCATAAATTAACGCTCAGATCACAAGACTACGGACGCAGTATATATACCTATTGGTCTTTTATTATACAACGAAAACAGTACGGCAGCGATTGCTTCTGTTCTTCGAGTTGTCATAAATTATTTATGATTTTCCCGTCGTCCATTACCGCGTTTTCAGAGAATTGGTGCTTTTTATTGCCAGAATCCTGCATGAATGTTATATTTTAAGAGCAGACCATTTTCCGAAGTGTGTTTGTGAAAGTTCAATCCCACCAAAAACATTCTGTAAAAATCTAGCCAAGTCTCGATGGAGCTGCTTGATTATCTCTAAAAAGTAATGAAATCAAGACAAAGACGTGCCAAGTCTAAGTTCCTTACTGCAATTAATTAATATTATGGTTGATGTTGTGTGACCTACCTACCTACCTAATATAAATACAATAACAAAGTTGTCTATAACTTTTTATTGTAAAGATAAGGAATCATGTTAAAAAGTTTAAAAACTTTGTGAATAGAGATGCTCATACCCTATATTTTTGAATGCTAAAACAGAATAATACATTTGACACCTGAATCAGCATAATAAAAAAAAATGCTTGTAAGCATTGAAAATACACCAAGTTTAAATTGATTTATTATATTACAGTCACAAAAACATACAACTTACACAATTATGATATAATAAAGTAATGATTTTTAAAACAAAGAAATTATTATTATTTCTTCTTTGTTCCTGGTTCATCTTTAGAGTGTAGTGTAAGTGCCATGGATGAGGACTGCACAGGGCAGTTCCATGTGGAAATCCTCAATGCAGCGTTTTCCAAGCAGTTTCTGCTCACACTGATGAGTTAAAATATAACCTTTTCTTTTTGCTCAGTACTTTAATTTTCATGTTTGGTGATGAAAAACAATCATTTCTAGATTATCAGTAGACATTATGCTTTGATATATCAATAAAGTACCGTAAGAAGTCCATATTTCGCATCAGGCTTATTGCGGTTTGTAAAACTCACTTCCGACAAAAATAAATTACAACCATGTCAACATTAACTTTGGTAGTTTCCTGAGACTGCTTTTACAGTCCTAAATTTCATTTTTATTCGAAAAATGCCGATTTTGTCGTATTAATGTTCTTTTTTTACTAAACCTTTAACGTCAAAATAATATGTCATACATAGATGACGTAAATGACAGTGATTGGTGTTAAATTTACGTTCCGTTTCAAGTAATTTCAATTAAAAAAACAGCGTAAATTAAAATATAAACCTTACGGTGTCCCTTCTTTTATGTTATTTTTAATGTTTTAATATCAAATATTCATTTATATTACATTTGCATGTTCCCTATTACTGTCGCCTTCCTACCGGGAGGGCTGAGGTTCAAATCCCGACACGTACCAATGTGTTTCGAATTTTCGAAAATATATGAACGTTATCCGACGCTCTTACGGTGAAGAAAAACATGGTCAGGAAACCTTCATGCACACCTGCGAAGAGATCGAAGGTTGTGCGTGAAGTCGTCCAATCGCTCTAGCCCGCGTGGACGACTAAGGCCTAATCACCCTTTACGGGTAGGCTCGTGCCCCTCGGTGGGGACGTTTAATGAGCTGTTGATGAAAAGTAATTGGATAAATTTTATTATTTGTTTTTCCAGATAGATATAATATTATTTATTTTTTTGATACACAAAACCGCATTACAGTAAATAGAATTTAAACATTGAATATGGTTTTAAGGTTTCTGGGAGTACTGTAACACCACAAGCATATGTATACAGCACGATTATCCAAACCCGTATTATACATAATAAAATAAAATAAAATTGTGTTAAGCTAAGTTATAAAAGTAGATATAACTGCTAACAGATTGACAATTGAATTGATTATTTTTACATTAATAAATTCAATACAATTTAATTTATCATTCTGATCATAGAGCTCTTCCATTTGGACATAATATTAACTAATAATATATTTGTGTAGAGTTCGCATTACAATCGTAGTATTAATTACCGTTCGAATGTTTAGCCGGAGAAACAATGGAAAATCTATTGTTGCGAGACTTATTCCTCGACACACAAAATTGTAAAATTGTAATATAACAAGTAATACAATTATCATAGAATCGTCATAACTCAGACAATTGTAGAAAGGTATCTTTCAAATGTTAATGTTTCAAAAGGATGTGGCCCTGATGGAATTTTAAGAGAGTGCAGTAAGCAATTGTCCTATCCTATCACTTTTATTTTTCAGTTCATTGAGTCTTGGAATCATGCCTGATCTCTGGAAGAGATCTTTTATAGTACCCATTCATAAAAATGGAGATAGGCATGATATCAGAAATTATCGTGGGATCTCAAAATTATCTATTTGCCTAAACTGTTACAGAAAATTGTGTATGATTATTTGTATCCCGTAATTAGCCCTTTGCTGACAATTATCATTAGCTAACACTCTACTGAAACTAATTTATGTGAGTTCCTAGATACAGTGTATGAGTCTATGGAGGGGGATTTCAGGTGGATGCCGTGTACACTGACTACTCAAAGCATTTGATAAAATTTCACATTCTTTGTTAATTTAGTAAACTTCAGGCGGTCGGTATAATGGAGATCTACTCCGTTGTACGTCTACCTGTTAATAGAACACAGGCTGTTACTGTTAGGGTTTTACTTCCAGTTATTATCCCAATACCATCTGGTGTCCCACGGGATCACACCTGGGTCCGTTACTCTTTAATATCTTTATCAATGACGTTTGTAACATGTTTCAGAACTCTAAAAATTGCTATATGCAGATGATAAAGATTATTATTACAGCATCAAATCCGTTATTGCATTGTGAAATGTTGCAAAATGACTTAGATAGGCTAAGTGAGTACTGTAATAAATAATAGACTATACTTAAATGTTGATAAATGTCATTCCATTATTTTACAAGGAAAAAACACTCAATAGATTTAGCTACCACTTTATTCGGCAAGGTATTAAAAAAGTAAATGTTGTTCGGGACCTTGGTGTGCATCTTGATAGTGTTTGTATTTTGACCAACATATTAACAAGATCACTGCTAAGGCTTACAAGTTGCTTGGTTCATATTCAGACAAAGCGTAGATTTCAAAATGTGGAAACGCTTATTATACTATACAATGCTTACGTTCGCTCTCAGCTTGAATATGCTTCACTGTTTGGAATCCAATGTATGCTAAATATGTTGATCAACTTGAGAACATACAATAAATTCCTGAAAAGACTTAAATTAGAGATAAAATTTTGATATGGATAAATTGATTCGTTAGTTGCTCGAAGAAATCACAGAGATCAGGTTCTTTATTTAAAATCATCAATAACCATGTCTATTCTCCTTACTCTTAAGTAAAATACTTTTCAAATGTTCCCGACGTAATGCGCGCCACAAAAATACTTTTGTCACACCTATTTGTAAATGTAACTATAGAATGAATAGCTTTGTCATTAGAGCATGTAATGCATTCAATGCCAATTACAATCATATAGACATCTTTCATGAAAATGTGAAGCGGTTTCGTTATCTTTTACGAAATCATAAGCTTGTATAGTGAACTGTAGTAATTCTTTTCTCTTTCATAGTAAATGTTAAAATATGTTTTCTTTATATCCTATCTTCTATCGAACATATTATTATGATCGAAGTTAATAAATGTATGATGTGACTTTGTTCATGCTTTGTATTTTTGTGTCTAACTTAGCAGTGGAAATTTTTAAGGGTATTATTATGTCATGTACACTAAACACATGTATTATATTAGCTGTTATTTCCTTAATAAGATAAATAAATAAATAAATAAATCGCACTCTGAAATATTTCCAACCTCCTGCCAAGCTATATAACAACCGGTGGTGTGAGTTAAAGTACATACATACGTCATAAACATCATGAGATTGATGAATTTCAATGCAAAAATGACATAACAATGGCAATATTACAAAATTCGTCTACTTTATCAATTCATAAACTTAATTGATAATTATCTTCATTAAATTATAACTTGATTTTATTAATTAAGTATTTAACTAATAATACGCTACGCCGCGCGGTGTTTAGTTTTTACAAATCCAGATCTAAGATAACAGAAGGGATGTAAAATTTTAATTTAGGATAATCTCGGCTACAGAAGGAGATTACGTGAATAAAAATTTGCATTGTGTAATAACCGAGGGAGGGTGACCGTCGCCGTCGTCCAATTGGGACCAGCTGAATTTATTCCTCAACAGTTTCACACGATTTGTCTTCCTTTCTAAAGTTTCGTTTTGTTCGCGTGAGGATTCGGGCTGTTTTCAAACTAAACATTTACAACTAGTTGCCATTTTGTTTTTGCCTTTTATTTACATAAATAATGTCTCGGTAATATTTGTATTATGTTATAGTATCTTGGTTTTTATCAGATATAGATAGTTATTGTTTTTAAAAAAAAATAATGCCACATTTGAAAATCTGTTTGTATTACAAGTCAATATCTTCTACAGATTATCCATTCTCAACTCTGAAACGATCAGCATAACTCCTGTGGCAAATATTTGCAACTTATGCTTACAAAACATAAACGATGTACAAAATAATAAAATATTAAAATGTGACACAGTGTAAGAAAGTAGTCGTCATGAGTAAAATTAAAGTAGAATTAGGTGCTAAACGAGGTGCTTCTAATGCTTATCATTTTTTTTTCTTTAGAGTAGACATTTTTCAATTCATTCATTAGAGATTTTCAAATTTGTGGCTGTGCTATATGACACGACCACCATATTGGTATCTTAAAAGATTTAAGGTCATTGTAGCTGTAACGAGAGTACCACGAGAGTATATAATAACTGTATTTGTATTTAACACAAAATAAATAGTTATGATAACGTGTCATGGACTTGAGCTTACTTTTCTTATGTCATTAGTGTACAGGACGGTCAGGTCGCTCACCTGATGGTAAGTGATACGCCTGATCATGACAGAGCGGAATTGAAGGAGACCAACAACTGATAGACAGTTATTATTCTCCGTCAATGCCACACTGCGCCTGACACTAGAGAACAGATGTTAGGTCTCTCATGCCCGGTAACTTTACTCTTTGGTACACATTGAAAATGAATCCTTCAGAAATAACGTCATTAATAAACAACGAGGATGACTTATAATGAAAACAAAATGAATTATCCCAACACCTATAGGTATATTGAGTACAATACATAAGTTTTAAATCGGTATAATTCACTTATAAACTACTCGTATATGGCTAAGATTAAATATAAAATCACATTTTTAATTTTAAGAAACAAGTGATCTTTACATACAAAATAAATGAGATTAAACAATTACAAATGTAACCGAATCCAGTCAATATAAGAGCTGACCCTCGTAAAAACTGACGGGAAGCCCAATTGACAGCCGCGCTTGGCGACGAACGAGCTAACGCCAATCAGGAAAGTCTGCCCGTCTGTCTGCGTCACAGTCAAAGGGCCTCCAGAATCACCTTGGCAAATACCCGCACCATTACGCCCGTATGTGCAAATATTAGAGTCCAGCACAACACTCCCAAAGTCTGCCCGACACTTTTCCAAAGGTATTATCCTTAGCCATACAGACCTCGCTCTTACATTAGTAGTAGGGTTAGTTGTGTCGGAATACCTGCCATAACCTGCCGCCTTTCCCCACTGGTCCGTTAGATCCATCATCAACAGACCCTCATGGGGCAGACTTATCGGCCTTATGTTATTCGTAGTCGGAATATGGCCATGTATGTACAATACCGCTATGTCATTTGCAAAAGTCCTGTGATCGTAATGCGGATGCATTGATATCTGGGTTGGCAGTACTCTGATGCCACCATGGAAGAGAAAAGGTGATCCCAGAACAGCTGTGATGCGCCACGCTTGGGATCTGCCATCGAACCAGCAGTGGGCTGCTGTGAGGAGTCGATTGGATGAGATCAGCGATGCTCCACAAGCTGATGGTGAGGTCAACCCGATAACTTCAATCAGAAGACCAGCTAAATAAGGATGAGCATCTGCTGGCGCTATATTTCCACCCACAATAGGTCCGAGGGCTACAATTCTATCCTCCTCCTTCTTATTTCCTCAGCATTCTTCGTACCGATCCGCTGGTGCCATCCCGCCTCGAATTCATCCGTCCCTTCTAATTGAATACTTTTGAAGACACAAAAAAGGGACAGAAACAATAACAGGAGCATATTAAAAAAACTGTATGTTAATAACACGAACGATTGGAATTTATCATTTATATAGTTAAAATGATGCTTATCTTCACCTACTTAGTCTTAATCTGATCCAATTTAATACTCTTGTATATGCGGATAATTTATGGCAGGCAAATTTCGGCGCAGTGTTGAAGATTTTCATTAGTGCGATGTACGTCAATTGTCTATTTTGTTGAATCTTTTAATGTAAATAAAATTTCGAAACCGATTCATACCGAGAGAGGTATATCTCTGTTTTTTTTATTATATTTGGTGATAGATACTAGTTCGCGTGAGTCTTATCCAATGTTTTGGAGAACAGAAAACCTCCTGGCAGAAAAAGTGTGAAGATGTTGCGATTTCTTAAATTAGGAAACAAAATGTTTATCTTCATAGCTTACTTACACATACATTGTTATCAATTCATTTGTTTTAAACTTGACCATAATTTAGTACATTGTCGATTCACAGAAAAGTAAAATTTTATTTCAAGGTACGAGTAATTTTATGATAACAGTATTAAATAATAATCTTATGCCAAAGTAAGCATAGATTGTTTGGGATGTACTATATCAGATAGGTTGATGCTTAATTACTGTTTAAGATATCGCTGGCTAGCCTACCTACACTAGAATTGATAGTATAAAACAGTAAGTACACAAACTATGTTTACATAGGACCAAGCTTAGAAGAGCCGTAAAGATGGTTAGTATTTATTAATTTCACAAAATCACAGAATAATATGCAGACAATTCAAAATGAGATGTAAGGCTTGTTTGAAATTTGGATTTAATTTGGTAGCGGTCGCAATCAAATGCCACTATAATTAGTCAATGGTTGGTACTTTAGAAGTGGTGATTTTATTGGCTTACTTTTACCAATACATTTCATCATCAGCTCATACATCCCCACCGAGAGGCACGAGCCTATACGTAAAGGCCTACGTCCTTTACGTATAGGCTCGTAAAGGACGTAGGTATAGGCTTTTGCCGTCCACATGGGCCCAGTGCGGATTGGCTGACTTCAGGCACAACCTTTGAATTTCTTCATAGGCGCGCACAGGTTTCACAACATTCCTTCACCGTAAGAGCGTCAGATAAATTGCATATATTTTCGAAAATTCGAAACACATCGGCACGTGGCGGGATTTGAACCTGCACCCTCCATTGCATTGAATAAATTAGCTCCTTATTTAATGACCCTTTTCATTCCTTATATTTAGTGAATTTCTATCATTGATAGCGAAAGCATTTATTTCATTTGCACTTTGACTGAGAGCCAACGTAAATAGGGATAAAAACAAGCACAGACAAAACAATAACAATAGATTAGTGGATATTTATAAATCGATTTTGGAGACTAAAACGGTTTCTAGAAAAAAGGTTGTCTTATCATTTAAAGCAACATATTTATGGTAAGGAATTAAAATATTATTCGACAAATCCGTGTAGATAGGAACTAAGGCGGGTTTTTAATGAGTAATTCACTCGAAATTAAACTTTATTTGGTAACAATTAAAATTCAATTTTGTATTGTTATGTATTACAGTAACCATAGCACATTCGTATATGGGAAAACCTGTGTAGATACGGTTTTATCGTTTTGTTTATAATATTTATTTCCCTGCAAGGTATCATACTCGTAAGTGCATATAATGTCATTAAACCATATTGTTATCTGCCACGCCCAGTAAAAGTCACCTGGAGGTTTACATCAGTACAGGTTTTGCCTAGCTCAGACATCAGATTTTTAAATTTAAAATTAATTCCGATGCTAAATCTCTGTATTAGATGTAGAAAAGTTTAATCAGTCTCTATCGTCTCACTCAGGCCATAAGCTTCACGCATCACATAGCTTTGGGTTGATTGGGCCGTAACCAATATACTTTTCAAAGTCCGCAGATACTTTTCACTCAACAACTGCGTGATTTGTATGAAGGGTAGGTCCGATCTTGTATCGAATATTGTTCACACTTGTCGAATACTGTCCGTCCCGGATCTGCCCGATACCAGCTAGAAGCTCTAGGCGCTATAGATTGACAGGAAAGAAGACTGATAGGTGATGACCACATACATCCGAATATACAATTAGACTGGACAAGCCGCCAAGTTTATAGGCAGTCCCAGTGTCGCAATTTCTTTTCGGTTCTTACCTGTAAAAAGTTATTATATTTCTCGGTAAATTTACTGATTCATTGCGATGATGGCATGTAACAATTGTACAGGACGGCATTTTGGAAAAAACGGTAATTCTTCTAATATTCGTGCGTCTTGACTCGTCTCACAGAGCGTAAACTGGCAGCCAGTGTATGCTCGTTGAGCTTACATTTGTCGCACTTTAAACGCAGCTTGCCCCATCTCCTGTATTGGGAAATCTGTGGTGATGACTGATGAGTCTATCGCCGGTAGGCTACAAAGTCTTGAACATCGCCGTTTAGTATCGTGTGTCTCCGTCCTTTACAGATTGCATTTCGAACAGTGTGCGTTGGAATTGCAGATTACCAGTTTTGTGCATCTCGCCTGGCTTTACCGGTCTTCAGCCCTGCGCCATATACACAATTGTGCCTATTATTCTAGGCTGATAGCTATT
Source organism: Leucinodes orbonalis (assembly GCA_019425675.1). Taxonomy (NCBI): domain Eukaryota; kingdom Metazoa; phylum Arthropoda; class Insecta; order Lepidoptera; family Crambidae; genus Leucinodes; species Leucinodes orbonalis. The sequence goes on from PQWD01006066.1 coordinate 109,326, forward strand.
TGCGTTTGGCACTCGCCGGTAAAGCTGTGAAGATCATTTGCGGCTAACAGCGAAAAGTCCATTCGAACATAAGCCCATTGCACCTTTGAATTTCTGATTCGTCGAGTTAAGTCGTTACCAGTAAGTTATTTCTTTTACGAATGATTTTTCTTCGATTTTATTGCTGAGAGCATAGTGATAATATTGCTCTCTCTATTGCCAATTCAGTGAATAATAATTTAAACATGTGGTCTACTTAAGCAGATTGGTCGCAAAATATCCCATATACAGATGTACTTACTACTCATTTAAAATTACTACAAGTTCATGAAAATATAACAGGTGGCGTCAACGAGTTACGAAGTATTAATTCACAGAGAGTCAGTTAAAGTGGCGTGAATGTTAAGATAAGTTGGAGCTAAAGCGTCATAACAGTGCTTATCGCAGTCGCTCCGCGGGTATTAGTCAACGGATATTAGAAATGGGTACGCCAGATAACAAGTTATCTTTGATTTAAATTGTGAATACAATTCCTTGGTTGTTTATATTAAGTGTGGAGAGCCATGAGTTGAATGCAGACGTCCATAGCTAAAACGCTTTTAACTGATGAGCAAATTTTTAGTTCAGCTGATAAATAATTATTTAAATTGTGTACAATATACACACTATAATTATAATAATAAACGTTATTGCACAGAGAAAAATAAAAACACAATACAAGAAGGAACATAACAGTAGTACAATTAAGACGGTCTTATCGCTATAAAGCAATCTCTTCCAGATAACTTCATGAGAGGAAATAAATAAAAATTGTAGAAGAAATGGGTCAAATATTGGCAAAACGAAGTTAAAATAAGAAAAGATAAATACAATCGAAACATACAGCAATTATTATACTATTACTGATGTTCTACATGCAAATACCTTACAATATCTTTATAGTGATAAATAGCAATATAAGAGATGCCTTATCTGTAGTTGTTTTCCATTCAGCAGAGTTTTTCAGTTTTAAATCAAAATATTGTGCTCATCAGTTAACGGCGTTTTCGCTAGTAGACAGCAGAATCATACTACGAACTAACAGAAAACCAGCGGGGTAATTGAGGTCACCGGAGGCTCAAACCATCCCCTTCGCCCTCTCTATGTTTCATTTTCCCGATCCCTTATCAAGGTTCGAAAATGCACTCTTTGCTTCTTCGGAGTATCTAGTGTCCATTGATAGATTGGCGTATCACGTAATGTCAGGTAATCGTCTGCTCGTTTTGCTACCGATCTCTTGCTTCAATATATCACAGTGCGCTGCAGGACATATTTAATAATTTAATAATATATTTAATATTTTTTTAATACTTTACTATTCGGGCTAAAATCCCAGCCCTCCGATTACCTTGTTAAGCCCGAACTATTTATTTCATTGGGCTGGAGGCTTCGCTTGCCAGTTTATTGAAATAAATTTAACATGCTGATTGGTTATAGTGCTGACGTTCGATAATTCACTAAAGACAGTATATAGGTAGTTAAATAATAGAGAAACACCAATAGTATCGAAAGGTATCTCGACAGTATGTTCACAAATAATATTACACACTGAATTATCTGTGTTTCAGCCTAAAACAATAATGTTCTTATAATTTCAAAGTGCCATAAGGTCTGAACTGTTTCTGTGTATTTTTAACATAATTATAAAATTAGAGTTCAATAAAAAGTATTAGCTGATAATTATGTGTAGACAATAATTGACATTTAATTAATGGAGGATCCGAACGGGCGGGCCAGGTGAGTTATAGGGGTCTTGGGGTCAATTACCAATTGGAAGGGCACATTTTGAATTTGAATCGACTTCACTTTGTTTTAAATTAATAATTTTGTTTCATTGAGAATTAAGCCTCTCTATCTTTCTATTTTTCTATCTATAATGATTTAAATCAAATACCATTGAATTGAATCAGCCAATGAAGCATCAAAATAATCATAAAATATCAAATATTTTATTTGAAAAGAAAAAGTTGGGAAGAAATATTTTAAGGTTTCTGTCACATCAGAATATCATGACAAAGCTATCATTAACATTAAGTGAAGTATAAATTACCATTTCTTTCTAAATTAACGTTTTCTTTGTAAGTGGGTGAATCTCTTTTGTGGGGTTGACGATTCATCATCTCATTTATAAGGTCGGCGAATAATAATAGGGTCCTTGTGATGTATAAGAAATAAAAGTACTTATTTTACGACTAGTGTCGTGTAATGGGTTAAGACGTTGGCTACTACATCCGGGCTCGATCCCCAGGCAGTACAAACATTTGTGTGCATGAATGCGCATATTTTTAATTACTTAAATGTATTGATGAGTAACTATTAACAATTGTAGTGTTAATAATAATTATCTGCATCTATAATTTTTTTGAATTGACTACTGCTGTTTGCTGCAGATGGCTTTACAGCTTCACCGTGCAAGGGCGAGCGAGATAACTCTCAGCCTTAACAATTAACTTTCTTGTACAGTTCAAATAGCTTTTATATATATTTTTGGGCGACCAATACTATCACCTACTGGTTACTAATAATTCTGTTGTTTCAGTGTTAAAAGCAATGTTGGTTTATTTTTGACGGCCCCTGCACCGTCAAACGGCTGATGTTAGAACTCTTTTACTCGGTAATTTCACTGCACAGCCCTATGTATCAAACGCTATGTGAACTTTCGTAGTTTACTCGTAGCTTATTATGCTACGACATAGCATATCCACATTGCAACTCAGATTTACTAGTCAAGAAACGCTAGAGTGATTAGAGTTAGAAATGATAATAAAGAGCTTGGTAAGCATAACGTCTCACAACAAGACGAACGGCTGAAGAAAATGGGGGAGATAGGGGAGGTGGAGGAGGGAGAGAGAATACAGTCCAGCATTGGAATTCTGAAACCATGACCTTTAAGATTCCTTTTAAAATGACCTGCAAGGTAATTGAAGCCTGGATAAGCGCTAAGATGTCATCAAGGTAAAGTACCTTTATTATCAATACATAATCCAGCTCATATGCTAAGAAGAAAGAACGAATACTTCATTCAAATGCATAAATAAAATACGATTGAAATATCGTAAGCTTGTACTATATTTTATTCAAGGGTTTCCTTTGTTCCCTCTCTGCTCACTTAAATAAATAATACAGGAGGAATATGCACCGAAGAACAACTGTGCTAAAGTCTGATTTAAGATAACACCTAGGTGAGACATTCTAAGTACGGTGTGCAAAATGTATGGAGTGTGTCAGTATGATATAGACCCGTCATTTTACATACAGCAAAACTTGTTCGAGCGTCGCTGGCTCAATGGTGTGGACTGTTGTCCTCCTACCGGAAGGGCTGAGGTTCAAATCCCGCCACGTACCAATGTGTTTTCGAATTTCCGAAAAATATGTGTACGTCGGATAACTTCTTTTAAATGTTACAGGACGGTCAGGACGCTCACCTGATGGTAAGTGATGCGCCTAACCATGACAGAGTGGCATTGAAAGAGACCAACAACAGATAGACAGTTATTATCCTCCATTCAAACTCAAACTCAAAAATGTTTTATTCAAATAAATCATTACATGACACTTTTGAATCGTCAAGAAGTTATTTTTAATGAATCTACCACCGGTTCGGGAGGTTGTTATCTACCGAGAAGATACCGGCAAGAAACTCGTGTAGTTACTCTTTTCAAAAAATGGGGTTTACAATGTTCTCATTTCGAGTCAAAATTTATATAATACTATTCGTTTTTACATAGCTGTAATATGTCTAATTTATATAATTCTATATTATCATCCTAATTACATTATTTTTACTTGGAACACAATGCGAGCACATTAAGACCAAATAATGTTATCGGCTAAATAGTCGTTAACACAGTAATATCCTTTTTCAAAAGGGTACTTTTAATTATAGCTTTAAACTTAAGTAAGGGAAGATCGACAATATGTTGTGGTACTTTATTAAAATACTTTATACAATTACCAACAAAAGATTTACCCACTTTGTGTAGCCGAAGATTTGGAACAGCAAGTTTGTTTCTATTTCTAGTGTTGAGACTGTGAAGATCACAGTTTTTATCAAACATATGAATATTTTTACGCACGTACATTAAATTCTCATAAATATATTGTGACGCTACTGTCATTATACTAATTTCTTTGAAAAGTTCTCTAAGAGAATCACGGGGTTTAAGTTGGTAAATAGCGCGAACTGCTCTTTTTTGCAGTACAAAAATGGTTTGTATGTCAGCAGCTGCACCCCACAGCAACATGCCGTATGACATTACACTATGAATAATAAAATAAACCAATCTTGCTGTTTCAACATCTGTCAGAAGTCTTATTTTCCTAACCGCATATGCCGCTGAACTAAGCCTTCCAGCAAGAGATTCAATATGAGGTCCCCACTGAAGTCTATTATCAATACATTCCAAAAAAACAGTTGAACTAACAAATTCTAATTTTTCATTATTAAGAGTGATATTGGTTTCTACTTGTCTTACATTAGGCATACTAAACTTAATACATTTGGTTTTTTTAGTATTCAACAATAAATTATTTACTGTGAACCAATGCATTACCCGAGACAGGGCACTATTTGCCTCGTCAAATGATTCTCTATGTCTATCAACGTTAAAGATTAGAGAAGTGTCATCAGCAAATAGTACTACGTCTGAAAGATTACTACAATAGTAAGCAAGATCGTTTATGTAAATAAGAAAGAGAAGGGGACCTAATATTGAGCCTTGAGGAACTCCCATGCGCAGCAGGGCACCCGAGGAACATTGACCATTAACACTAACTTTCTGAATTCTACCAGAGAGATATGACTCTAAGAGTTTTAATGCACAGTCCGATACACCATAATGTCTCAACTTGATTAGTAACGTTGCATGATCGACACAGTCAAAAGCTTTCGATAGGTCACAAAATATCCCAATGGCATCCCGTTTTTCTCCCATGCAGCAAATATATGTTTGACGAGTGCAATCCCCGCATCTGTTGTATTTTTATTTTTAGTGAATCCGAATTGTTTATCATGTAATATTTTATTTAAATGTAGATGAGAAACTAGTTGATTATAAATTATTTTCTCAAAAATTTTACTAAGTGTGGGAAGGATCGATATTGGTCTAAAATTTGAGGGATCACTTTTATTGCCCGTTTTAAATAATGGAATTAATTTACTGTACTTCATTAAATTTGGAAAAATACCCTCATCTATGCACCTATTGAATATGATAGCTAAGTGGGGTGCTATACTATCTATAATTAATTTAATAATATGTACTGAGATACCCCACAGATCTTCGGTTTTCTTCATATTCAATTCTTTAAACGTTTGAGTAATAGAATTTGCATTAATACGTTTAAAACTGAATACATTACTGCACTCCCTTACACTAGATGTTAAAAGACCGCTAGCAGCTGCTGAACTAGAGCTTAAGATCTTAGTAACCTCACATGGAATATTCGTAAAAAAGTTTCAAAAGCGTTAGCTACTTCTAAGTCAGATTTTATGATATTGCCATCGATTTTTAAGGTAAATGTATTATCATGTTGCTTTGAATTACAGGTTTCTTTGTTAATAATATTCCACGTAGCTTTAATTTTATTGTCGGCATTTTTTATCTTATTCCGTAAAAATATTGATTTGGCGGTAAGACATGTCTGTTTAAAGATCTTTGAGTAATGTTTAACATAGTTGTAAAACTCTGGGTTATTTGAAGACGCTTTCAAATTATATAAATCATACAATCTAGCCCGACTTTTATAAATACCTGGTGTGGCCCACTCACTAAATTTTGACTTAGAATTGTTAACTTTAATACTTTGAGTAGGGAACGTTTTATCAAATGTATTTTTAACAGTATTAAAAAGCTGTTCATATAAAATATTTGCATCTTGCTTCCCTAGTTTTAATTGCGATATTTTTTCATCGATAGTGTTTTTGAATCTATTAATCCGGTTGTTAGTTATTGGCCTATGAACTATGTTTAGATTTTGTGAGACATGATGATGCTTAAACTGTGCTAATATCCACAGTGATCAGATTGTAGGCAATTTACTAGAATTTCCCTAATATTATTTTCACAAAATATGTTGTTCAAACAGGTAGCTGTAGTTGGAGTGACCCTTGTAGTTCTGCAAATAGTTTATTAAATTAAATGATTAAATACATTAATGCCGCACCCGACACCCGAAATAACAGATGTTAGGTCTCTTATACCCGGTAATTTCACTAGCTACAGTGCCCTCATCCTGAAACTCAAAATTACATAGCACTCCTATTTCACGGTACGATATCTTGCTCTGCGTTGGTATCTACCTAGAAGACCCAGTATCGAGTCTACCACCAATACATGCTGAGGCTGACCTAACTGACCACTAGGTTCCAAGAAATATAACTTACCTTATCTTCTTTCTTCATTGTTTTAAATGTTTACTTTATGATCAATAAATGTATAAATGTTTAGTGTAAGCGAAATTATGAAATAAAAAATATTAAAGTCCCCGTGTTTAATGGCTTCCACTTTTATTTATTTATGCTGATTAAAGTCCGGAATGAGGATTGTGTGGAGGGCGCGCAGGAGGCCCGAAAGACAGATCTAATTACGGCTAATATAACTTTAAAACCTTGGGAGATGCTAAATCTGACTCTAATTTCGTAAGAAAAAATAATAATTGATGTGAAAAGGTAGGCTAATTGCCTATTCACTTGCAATGAGATACAATATTATGATAAAACCGGTAATGAAAAATAAAATAACACTAATTTGCAATTGTTACAAATATAAACTAATTAATAATGGCAGGATCAAGATAGAGAAGGAGCGGGATCATTATCAGCCTATAACGCCTACTGCAAGGCATAGGCTTTATTTTATTTGTATTTGTTGGATCTATGTTACATAAATAAAGAATATTATTATTATTTATTTAATTTATTTGCCAGATGCAAAAAGAAATATCTTTTCCACACAGCATAGCTTTAGGGAGCTGTTTGGTGACAAATAGGTTTATGAGTCTACAAAGAGTAAAAGTTCATCAAAGATTATTTCGTAAAATGGAGTTACGGAATAAACGAATAGCCTCCAGGTTCATCTATTTTCTTACTTTGCAATGGCAACATTCAAGAACGCTCGTTCCCCGCCATCCCCTAACAATGTTTTGAAACAATCGCTCGCAGCTGCCCCGCCTCGCAACAAACGAATACTTCTCAATAAAAACGAGACCACAGTATTTGTTGCTCCACCCGGCCCTTGATAAATGATCGGAGCGCTGAAATAAAGCTTGCAACATTTCCTACGCGAGTGAGAACCATTTTGTGAGGACGTTTGTGTGTGTTGTGGTCTGTACGCTAATAGTTTTAAGGCTTGGGAACATTAAGCTCAACAATTTCTTCATTCAATTAAAACTTCATAAGATATTTATGAGCGTCGGTGGCTCATTGGTGTTGACCACAGACATCCGTTGGGAAATCTGTGGTGTGGACTGTTACCTTCCGATCTGGAGAGTGCAGGTTAAAAATCCCGTCACGTACCAATGTCTTTTCGAATTTTAGAAATTATGTGTACGTTTATCGTGTTGTGTACGTTTATCGTGTTGTGTACGCTCCTACGGTGAAGGAAAACATCGTGAGGAAATCTGAGCACGCCTACGAAGAAATACGAAGGTTGTGCGTGAAGACGGCCAATCCGCACTGGGCCTTCATGGACGAATATGGTCTATTACACACATTACAGGTAAGCTCGTGTCCTTCGGTGGGGCCCGTTTGATGGGCTCTTATGTATTTATATACTTTTAACATATTATACATAGGAACACCTAGACCAATACAAACAAACACGTGCAATCACAAAATGTTGTGCTGCCGGTGATCGAACCCGAAATATTTGGATATAGTAATGGCCGATGTTTCAACCATTTCTCCCTATTTCTCCACACGGGATCTCAATAAAAAGTAAACTAACGTTACTTTGATAGATTACTTTGACATTGCGCATCGAGGCAGTCATAAAGTGGCCGGAGACACATCTAATTCACAGTTATAAATAACTTATCGTGAACCAATAAACTACAAATCATAACTATCGCAGTATCGGGCAGTAAATACTGTATGCCGAAGCAGTAACTGATACACGACTGAAAATTCCCGTAGCTTCCCGGCAACTTTGTTATATATTCAGGTCGAAGTTGGTAAATTTCCCCCATTCAACAAAAACGAATTGAAAACCTAATGAGTGTACCATTTCTGATTTGAAATAGCTCGTTTCCATTCCTGTCCGTATCTATGTTATGTTTGGTCAAGGCGAACTGTGCTTTTTCCTCGGTCAATAAGGTTTCATTTGGCTAATGCATTGTTAAATGGTGAAAGCCGTTAACTTGTTTACGATGCGAATCACGAGTCTACCTCATCAAGCATTCAAATAGTTAATGATGATTTTGGGCGGGCACATTAATATACTATCTATGTACGCATGTTAACTGCGTATAGAATTGGAAGTTAGGAGTGTGCGAGCGATATAATGGAACGAACGAAATAGTAAATGAATCATTTGTTCCATTTGATTTTATTTAGAGATTTGTAAAATATCAATAATTAATTATCATTTAATAAATTAATGAAAACAAATGACAAGCCTATAACATCCAAATGAAGGCTACAGGCCATCTCTAAGTGGGATCCATTGCCTTGGGGTGTAATGGCCGTAACCTAACTTTCAGATCCAATACGAATTTGTGGGTACGATTACTATCCTACTTTCAGGCAATATTTTTGATGATTAAAGTTTGAAAATGATCTATTAATTTTTTATTGTTCAAAGGCAGTAACTTATATTTAACCTTCATAATAGGAATTATTTAATGTATTTTATATTTAATTCGATTTAAACATGTAGGATACTATTATAAATATTTATACCTTTAGCTTACGATTTAAGTTTGTTAATTGTCGCCTTTGCAGAGTTTAAGGTCAATAAGTATAATGGTTTCCTGATCAATACTTTAAAGAATATGAGTAAAAATGTGGTCTATGATTAGATTTTTCTATAAAAGCAACGCTATTTTATGAGATTACGACGATAAATCAACATCTTTTGCTTAGGAAGGTTTTTTATATTTAAAACTAACCTAGTTAAGCTTTCAACCTGATAGGAATAACTGAGCTGTTTTATGACATCAAAGAAATATCTACATTTATTGCTCAGAGATCGCTCCTTATTTTTTAATTAGATAAGTATTAGCACAGGTAGTATAATGCATATTATGACATTGGTTCTACTGACATAATAATATGTATTTAAAATTACCCTTTATGCGTTGACCTGACGAAGACTACGTAGTCTTCCTCAGGTCATACATATACAAATATAATACTATACATATAGAAGGTCAGGTCAAAAAGATATGTAAATAAATTTACGTTTTTAGGTTATTTGCAAATATGTATATTATGTGTTTCAATTGTGTTTTAATATAACCTAGTTTGTAATATATTTCGTATGCAAAAACAGTACATTTCTAATAAGTTAAAAATACGAGTACAAAAACATGCAAATTTATTTTTTTTCGTCAAAAATAATTTACTGCGTACCGCAAGTTTAAGGGGGGTGCGCTCGTTTCCCCGGGAAAAAGCATAAACTGTAATTTATGGTGACGGCGGGAAATCCAGTAATAGAAAACGAATGGGGTTTGACCGCAAACAGAAAAATGGGCACGAGCTTTACTTCGGTTGCTTTCGGTTGTAAACAGAGTCGAAAAAACTGTCAAATATATTGGTAAGCAAGCTACATGACTGTACTATGGACGCCTGCAACCATAGATTTCCTAATACAATTGTATTAAGACGTTTGTCCCTGCAACACTAGAGGCATTACGTGCTGGTAGCACAAAAATCAATATAACGTATGGACTACTCTTTAACACATTCAGTCCACTGCTAGATCTTCCCATTCTGCAGCACATATAAGAGTCTTCTATTTATCTTATTCAGTCTACCAGAGGCCTTTCTCAAATCGTCGGTACATCGGGCCGGAGGTCATCCTTCGCTACGCTTGCTAAGACGCGGTCGTCAGTCCAGAACTCGTCAACGGCCATGGGTTCCATAACCTATGACTTTAACTGATATTCATAAATTATATATGTGTGCTGTGAAGTAGATTATAATACATTTGTGTCACTACTGCTCTTTTCGAGGGTGCTGTAAAGCGGTTTAATGAAACAACAATCAGCAGAGTGGCAGAAGCCTTTTGCTGGTATCACCAACTCGCTTGCCAAGCGTGGAGATCATGGCAAACTTTGTTTTGTTATGTTTCACCACGAATGTGTCGGCTACCGACCGGCAGGTGACCTGATGAATTCTCATACCACAACTGAAGGGTGTATAGGTCGTATTCGTGCACGCAGGCCCAGAGCGGATTGGCCGACTTCACGCACAACCTTTGAATTATTGGCAGGCGTGCGCAGGTTTCCTCACGATGTTTTCCTTCACCGTAATAGCGTTGGATAAACGAACCTGCATTCTCCAGATTGGAAGGCAACAGTCCACACCGTGAGCTACCGACGCTCTTATGAAAACACTGTCATAGACACTTATTTTATACACACACATGGTCTTTATATATACTGGCATGATATTTAAAAAAGCTTTACTTATCTGTTGAATTTATATCACTGTGAAATTAAAAACATTAAAACTTTTATCCAAACAAAACTTATACCACCAACTTGCAAACATAAAACATAATTATTGTTTTGGGACGGGCGCACCTATTGTATACGCCAGAATAGGGACAACGGTAAGTTACTAAATTGTGACGTTTACATCGTTTTGTCACGGTATCCCGTAATTAAACAGCCTGTTTCAACCCTTTAGCCTCGTGTAGCGTAAACATAATTACTTTCATTGAAATATAGGCATTTTTAGCGTATCTCCTAGAGACGTTACTGACGATCTTGCAAATTGATCACAGTCGTCGATCATCCGATAGGTGATCGAAAAATATCATTTTCAGTCTCCGTTTCTTTCAGATGGTACGTTCAACATATTGTCTTAACATGGGAACAGTTTTCAGTTGATATTTTATTCAACTATAAGTACTATTAACTGAATGCTTTTGCGACGATTCCGATACTCAATGTGAAATGATGAAAAGGAAATGAATTTTATTGTAAAAGAGCTATTCATATGATCTATAAAACAATTATATCAATCACAATACGCTATTTTTTGAATAGACATGATAAAATTTAATCGTCGGTCACGATGGAGAACACGCTTGAAGACACCAAAAATCCAAAATCATGCATTATGGCAACGCCCAGTAGGAAGATTTGGCATTCCTTTCTGTGAACACGTTATCAAACAAATTGATAGACAAACAGATTAACATGCTGAAATATTGGCATTACAGGTTAATTTATTGTACTCCAAGAGTCGACTGAAGTGGCTCTGTGTAAAAATACATAGGATCATCGCAAATACCTAAGTGATAAAATTTTTCATTAACACTCACTAGTTCCTAATCTAATTGAAGTGAATTATACACCATAACCAATGTGGTTAGCGCAGCACACATAATTCGCTTAGCGTTCTCAGTCCTGGTTTCGATTCCAGTCAATTCAATTTACATTTGTAATCTTGTATTGTATAAATTAGTATGGGGGTCCGAGACTCGAACAAGGTAGGTTTCTTGATAAGTTGGCAACAGATTTGTTGCCAACTGATTATATAGCCCACTCGATGGTACGCGGCTACAGTCTTCTGTAGTCTACCAGTGATCCCAAAGTAGGATTACAATGTAGTTAATGACCTGTGACATGAGGAAGTTATTCTTTTTATGTTATAAAATGAACGGGACTGTCAGTTCGCTCACCTGGTGGTAGGTTAAATGTTTAAGAAAAAACAAAACCTCATGAAGGTGGTTATTATCCTCCATCGACACTGCCCTGCGCCAGACACCCGAGGCGACAGATCTCAAGTCTCATACGTGGTAATTTTACTAGCTTAAGTCCCTCATCCCGCAACACAGGAGTGCAAAACACTCCTATTTCACGGGACAATATCTGATACTGCGGTGGTACCTACCCAGATGACTCAGTAGATACTGAGATAGGTATTCTCTATCAGTTACCCCATTTTATGCAATTAATCTATTCTGGGAGCAGTAGCGCAGGTGAAATATAAAACTAACAACAAAAAAAAGAAAGAAAGAATTAAAGAAATGTTGTGGCAGAATACAATGATTTCCATAAACCTAAAACAAGACAGAAAAAGTATACCACTCAGCATGAGCCATGGTCATGAAGACACTTCTTCCGTGATTACCATAGTTTTCTGTGAACTACTACTTAAAGGAGGTAATTGCTTTCTTTAAACACATGGCAGCGGAGTTGGCCGTTTCTGTCATAGTTGTGAAGCATAGTAGTAGTCCTGATATTTCACCATTCCAACTTCACTTCAAGAGATGTTGATAATTCAGATTTACTTACGAAAAACAGTGAGCTGCTTCTCAGTGGATGCTTTCGTGAAGATCGGTGTATCCAGAGCTACTTCGCAAGAGTAGCTGCCGCTGGCTGCGAAGTCTAGGTTTTGAAGAATTATTGAATTCTCCGTCGCCAAGGCTATCTGCGAACAAACGTACATGTATTTAATGCCTTTGTCGGAAATAGGAGACCAGCTCCCTTAAACGCCCGATTGAGCAACCGGTAATAAACAGCTTTGGCACATGCTGAGTGGGTCTAATTACTTTGGACACCGTAGCACAGAGGTGTGATCTTGTTTACATATTTTATTTATATTTCTCTATTTTATTTTAGTACATTTTGTTCTGTTTGTGTTGCAATGTCTAAAAACAATAAATTATTTCTTTATTTCTTTCTTTGGCCGTTTGATAATATCAAAAGTCTAATAGGAAGAAGAGTCGGTACTGAGCTGATCAAATAGGTGCCCCGCGGTTATCGTCTCGTTAAACTCTTTTGTGTTTCAGGATGAAGGTACTGTAGCTAGTATAATTACCGGTAGACCTAAAATCTGTCGTGTCGGTTGACGAGCGCCGGCCGTATTGCAGGAAAGAAAAAAATAAAGAAAGAAAATCATTTATTGACCGTACATCCAACAAATTACACAAAAAAGTAGTACGTAACAGAGAACAAATAAAAGAGCAACAATTTTAAACAATACAAACACAGAACGATAGGAAAAAGACAAAATGATACGGTCAAAAGGTCCCGCCTCAGCATAAGATGCTGCACCGCCAAGCGCTGCAGCAACACTGTTACAAGGAGAACAATTACTTTCTATAGTTATTAAATACAGCTCTGTCATGACAGACTGACTAGTTTGCAAATTGGCCGTCCAATGACTTCATGAACTACATGGGTAGGCTCGTGCCCCACGGTGGGAACGTATAATAAGCATATGATGAAATCTGTAATAATATTGGCTCGATTGACAAAAAGCGTGTTCGATTGAAGAGTGTGCAATCTCAGTTCCTATCACAGTTGCTAGTTTGGCCGTACGGTGTTATGTGAAATAATAAAGAAACTTTATTGGAATTTTAGTGTTCAACGCACTTATCCGAACTGAATTATTACGATAGCTTCAGAGATTAAATTCAAAAATACTACAGACAGAGAATATTTTCATGTGCTGCCATAATAAATACGCATTTTATAGCATGCAGATTGGCTATATTCTAGTCTAACATTTTTATGGAGATTCGTTAATGGACCAATATAGCTGGAATATAACTCCTATAAAATATAAGGGACCCGAGTAAGCTTTTAGAGTGCGAAAAAATAAATCCGTCATTTGGAGTGCGTGAATGAAACTTGGATTATGGTAAAGCATGTGGCTTGTGTTTTGTTTTTTTTTGTTAGAAATTTGTTGATACCTAACGCAATTTTTTCTTGTCATGACGGTTCAGATGGGTGAGAAACCAATTAACCCTAACGTTTTATTTAAGTCCTGGACTTCTATTGCACTGACTACCATTTGATGTGCGAAGCGTGGAAGTATTTTTTGTCGTAATGGTAGGTCCAGTGCCCAGTATAAAAGTGGGTTGAATTGCTCTAGTAAAGCATATTTTAAGGCTTAGTCACTTTTTTGGGTTTTCACTTTGTTTCGTATAAAGTTTAGAGATCATCATCATCATCATCAGCTCATTAAACGTCCCCACCGAGGGGCACGAGCCTACCCGTATAAGGTGTTTAGGCCTTAGTCGTCCACGCGGGCCCAGTGCGGGTTGGACGACTTCACACACAACCTTCGAATCTCTTCGCAGGCGTGCGTGAAGGTTTCCTCACGATGTTTTCCTTCACCGTAAGAGCGTCGGATAACGTACATATATTTTCGAAAATTCGAAAACACATTGGTACGTGTCGGGATTTGAACCTCAGCCCTCCCGGTAGGAAGGCGACAGTCCACACCATTGAGCCACCGACGCTCAAAAGTTTAGAGACACAAAACAATATTCAATTTAAATACATAGCGTTAAAATCACGAGAGGCACAAAATGAAATGCTGGCATGGCACTTACATGAGCCCAAAATTTTCTGCTGTTAATTGATATTTAATTGAAAGTTATTCTATTAAGAAAGCAATACCGTATTGTAAAAAAGCTCATATTTAGTTTTTTTTTATTAATACTTTAACTAACATACGAAACAGCTTCCTTGTACTTATTTTCAATTAATCATTCATAACCTTAATACAAACCAGTGATTCCAGTGAAACATTACTTGATCGAAAAAGATGCCAAGAACTATGCTCTTTGAGTTGGCGAACCCATGCATGCCTCCTAGCTATCTGCGCTTGCCAATTGCCCGGTGTAGCTGTAAAGGCCATCTACGGCCAACAGCAGTAGTCAGTTCGAAAAAAAAGCACGCCTCCTAATGCAACAGGCCACTCAAATTAGTTCAGCTTCGGCGAGCGTAACATGCTTACGGCTTCTATGGCTAGCACGTAACAGGTAAGCCCGGAAAGCTAAACAAATAAATATCCACCGGCACTGTCAACTAGCATCAATTTAAGCATGGGGCTTAAATTGGTTCTAAACAAGTGCTTAACATACTTATCTACTATTTTGTTTACACAAATATATATTACAGGGTGAAATTTGAATTATTGGCATCAATTTGACCTACAAATGTACTAATACTATGGAATGTTTTTATGGGAAACCTAAAAATTGATTTTTGTATCATAGGAATTGCCTTATATTTGGGCATGTATAAAACGCGATCAGGTTCTTTTTTTAAAAAAAATCCAATGTTCTCGATTTCACCCTGTATATCCCAAGGTCGTGTGGGAATATAATCTACTTCACATCTAACTTGGCCGCTATAACTTCAAGAGAGGAGTTAGTAGGGGGCACAGATTTCCCAATACAGGAGATGGGGCAAGCCGCGTTTAAAGTGCGACAACTGTAAGCTCAACGAGCATACACTGGCTACCAGTTTACGCTCCGTGAGACGAGTCAAGACGCACGAATATTAGAAAAATTACTGTTTTTTTCCAAAATGCCATCCTGTGCAATTGTATCATTGCCATCATCGCAATGAATCAGTAAATTTACCAAGAAAAAAATTTATAACTTTTCACAGGTAAGAACCGAAAAGAAATTGCGACACTGGGACTGCCTATAAACTTGGCGGCTTGTCCAGTCTAATGTATATTCTAATGTCTGTGGTAGGGGGATTCAGTTCGGTCCGGTGGCATTCGTTAAGTTACGTCAACAATTCCGCATTGCTTAAAGGCTTAGGTCTGCTAAGCCGCCTCTTATGGGACCTCTGAGTAAGGGTGGTGGCAATTGTGATCTAATCTGCCGTCACGAAACGGTAACAACTAGTCAACTCGTACTTATTTTCAGCAATTCAGCTTTGTCAAAATCCTAATGTTTCCTTACATATTGGCTCGTTTTAAACTAAAAGGCACGTTTTAATAAAATAAAAATCCATTAACATTTACACAACGCCATCTAGCCCCAAGTTCATCGTGAAGCTTATATTACGGATCCTAAACAACTGATAAACATACTTATGTATTTTTTTGTAAACACATACTTTTATACATAGAAAACCCAGACCCATACAAACAGTCATGTTCATGCTCACAAAATTGTTATGACCAGGGATCGAACCCATGGTGTAGTAGCCGACGTCTTACACACTAAAATAAATGGGTTTAACCACCAATGGGAGTGTGAAGACTAATGAATTAGTGAATCTAATTAGCAGCCACTCACGCTATTAAATCATTGCAAATGGCCGCGGTTAAGTCTCGGGTTTAAACCATATTGCGGTAGTAGATCTGTGGAAATTATGTTTGTCGTTAAATCGTTCAAAACTCGTTAGGCTCTCTTATGGTTTGGTGTTAATGACCAACGTATAAGAAAAGTACCTACAGTCAAGGTATATCTACAGTCAAGGTTTTTACTTCCTTCATTAAAAACAAACAAAGGTTAAGTAAGTATTTTGAAAAAACATTTTTTTATATAATTTTTATATAAGTTCCGACGCTCTTACGGTGAAGGAAAACATCGTGAGGAAATTTTCATGCACACCTGCGAAGAGATTCGAAGGTTGTGTGTGAAGTCGTCCAATCCGCACTTGGCCCGCGTGGACGACTAAGGCCTAATCACCCTATACGGGTAGGCTCGTGCCCCTCGGTGGGGACGTTTAATGAGCTGATGATGATGTTATAAGTGTACCTACATGAGGATCAGGACTCTCACGTGATGGTAAGTGATTCGCCTGACCATGACAGAGTGGCATTGAAGGAGACCACCAACTGATAAACAGTTATTATTCTTCATCAATACTGCACTGCGCCTGTCATCCGAGACAACAGATGCTAGGTCCTATTCCCGGTTATTTCACTGGCTACAGTGCCTCATCCCGAAACACAAAAGTGCATAAACACTACTGTTTTACGAAACAATAATTAGCACTGCGGTGGTACCTACCTATACGACTTAGTATCGAGTCTATCTAGTAAAATACTTATACATATTTTAAAAAACATAAACTCATAAAAGAGTTGTGAATAATTAATTCTGAAAAGAAAGAATTCCGTGCATCAGATGCTCGGAGGTACTAGACTTATTCCTCAGAGATCAGGGGCCATCGGGCTCGTCTGCTATTATTGCAATGGTTACATCAAAAACCAGGCAAGAGGTCGTAAGGCGATTATCAAACTCTGATCAATATAATAC
The DNA here is from genome assembly GCA_019425675.1 of Leucinodes orbonalis. Taxonomy (NCBI): domain Eukaryota; kingdom Metazoa; phylum Arthropoda; class Insecta; order Lepidoptera; family Crambidae; genus Leucinodes; species Leucinodes orbonalis. The sequence continues at coordinate 126,536 of PQWD01006066.1, forward strand.
AACCTGGCCGTCTTCAAAGCAGGTCGTTTCTAAGATCCCTCCTCGGCCGTATCATCACTTACCATCGGGTGGGATGGCGGTCAAATGTCCGTCTATAGAAGATTGAAAAATATATATGTGTACCCATTAGATAAGAAGAAGACACGAGAAATTTTATGTCGAAAGTGAGTTACCTAAGTTAACGGAGTACCTGAAAGAATACCATTTCAATATCTTCTCAAACTATCGCAGTCCTCATGGACTTAGAATTTGGCCATTCTGCGCCTGATATTCCGGTCCTCTGCATTCCCCATCCAGCCTGAACTAGCGATCTTCAACAAGTTGTCGGTCCATCGGGCCAGATCTTCCTACTTTTACGCTTGCCAAGATGCAGTCTCCACTCTAGAACTCCTCTGCTTCAACGGCTATCAGTTCTGTGTATACTAGACCGGCCGCTGCCACTTCAACTCATAAATTACGTAACACTCAATAAGCATACACTTTTATACGAATGTATAAATATGTATGCTTGTTCAGTAACTACTTATCGCAGTTCAGCCTATTAGGCGCATTGGGGAATCAGTGAATAGGCCAATGAACAAGGCAAACTAATTATGAGTCGGTTGCGCTATTAAATAATCGGAAGCGCTCCACTCGCGTGGCGCGGATGGTTTAAAGTATTCTTGACTTGCTTACGCAACTAATTACCTTTTGTTCGCTCACGCAATATTTCTACCCAATATAGGAAATATACACCCTCGTGCCCCTCAAGGGACTATTATGAGGTGCGTTGATGATAGGAAACAGTAGACTATCTTCATTTGGTATTGAGAATTTAAGAATCGCTAGGTGACATATTGACGCGATTAGGTCCTAATGGCTAAATAAATAACCATAATAAAAAAAACATAATCGATTTTGTAACACAATATATTTTATACTAGCTTTTGCCCGCGACTTCGCTCGCATTAAATTCGGGATAACACGGTACTTTCATTTATCACTATACGTAGGATTTCCCCTCCTCCAACTTTAAAGTTCGGGGTCAATTTCAGATTTTTTAGCATAAAATATGTTATATGAGCAACCTTAAAAGATAAACATATGCTGTCGCGGACTTTTGTAGACCTTTAAAAGAAGAACAATACTCTCATACATACTTTTTGTAACTATAACCGTTTACGCAGCGTACGCAGCGGAAGCTCCAAGTATGAAAAAAATACCCCCGATTTTGAACAATTTCATTGCTGCTCCGCTTCTATTACTTGTAGCGTGATGATATATAGCCTATAGCCTTCCTCGATAAATAAGCTATCTAACACGGAAAGAATTTTTCAAATCGAACCAGTAGTTCCTGAGATTAGCGCGTTCAAACAAACAAACAAACTCTTCAGCTTTATATATTAGTATAGATTTCATTTAGTATTTACCTTTTTAATTATAATAAATAATTGTATTTCAATATTATGTATGTTTAAAATAAAGTTTATTAGACGTTATCAAAAAAATCCATAAGTATGAGTCATCACATCAGCTCATTATACGTCCCCACTGAAGGGCACCCGCACAAGCCTTCCGTAATGGTGTATGTATCGGTCTTAATCATCCACGCGGGTCCAGTGCGAATTGGCGACTTCACGCACAACCTTTGACTTTCTTTGTAGGCGTACGTAGGTTTTCTCACGATGTTTTTCTTCACCGTAAGAGCGTCGGAAAAACGTACATAAAATTTCGGAAATACATTGGTATATGGCGGGATTCGAACCTGCGCCCTCCATATCGGAACTAATACGAGTACCATACATTTTAAAAACTAATTGCGCGTTTTTCTGATTTATTAACTGGATACCTATAAACGGCCCGAATGCAAAACCGTTCTTTTTTAAAATACAAAAAAGTACGCATTCTCTCATTCATTATATTAAAACTTGTCTACCTACTCAATTGTTTGCGTATTCCAGAAAACTTATATTAATAAAAGTAATCCATAAAATTCAAAAATTCAATTCAAATATATAAAATAGGTTCCTTCGAAAATACTGACAGAAAACGTTTCATTCATTAAGAACTATACAATCAAATGGCGGAGCCCGTGAAACTTTCAGTAGGATGGCCATATTTCTTGAGTTTGCTAAGAAAAAATTTAATAATCATTTTATTTCACGAGGAAACTTGCTGTTTGTACTTGCGATTGCGCGAAGTCCGCACGGTGGATCCAAACCAGACATAGTAAAGTTATAAGTCTTATGTTTAATTATTTTAAATAGCTGTTGCCCGCAGTAACCTGCGATATAAAATATAATCCCACGGTTAAACGTAGCCTTGTGTTATCCAGAGTGTCAGCGAATTAAATATCAAGTTCACGCGAAGGCGCGCGCGGAAATTACTTATTTTTATAATAAAAAGGGTTTTCGAATAGCCTACGTTTTTTTCACATCAGTAACCTGCCAAAAAATGTCCCGTCCAAATCGTTTCAGCCGTTTCGGAGATTTAATGATATAGAAAGAAAAAAGAAAACATTTATGGGGTACAAATTACATTGCATATAAACGTTACAAATAAACGAAAGACAATACACAGAGAATAGAACAGAAAGATGAATAATAGCTAGGTACAGCCTCAGCTTAAACTTCAGTAGTATGGTAACAACTACTGCAGCACTGATAATTTGGCTCTACCTTTGGCGATATAGAGATGTATAGATGACCAAGAACGAATGTTTATAAGTGATTAAAAAGATGATGAGCATTTTCTATTATGCTTCAAAAACTAAAAGAAGATTCATTCTTTCTTCTTCATCAATACATGATCTACGGACTCGAAGAATTGGTTTGAACCTAAGTCAGGAGGTTTTCTGGAAAGAAGTTCTTTAAAGTGGGCACATGATCTCAAATGTATATTTTAGTCATGAGTAAAACAGGAACTTAAATTTTAAGTAAACAGTTAAATCATATCACTCGTCTTTTACATAAAGCGGGATAGTGAAGTGTGATACCACCGTGAATAGGTATATAATGATTTCATAAGTTAGCCATCTCTCACTTTGGTATGACAGCCAAGTAGAACTTAATATTTTCACTTTAAATTTTCGGGCTCGATCCTCACTCATCGTTAACTTAAAATAGAGGAAGTAAATAACAGATAATTATACTAAATACTTAAATGTTTTTGGTAAATGCATACATAAATCACATATAATATACCTGAACACGAATATTTATTATGCAAGGGGATTAAACTAAAAACCTTTTTAACGTTTCTCTTCTTTTTCTTTCTCTTCTTATAGTTTGATAGCACTTATGTGAATGTATGTATATAATATTTCATCCAAGGTATATGCGTTGATACTGTTTATATGTATGTATGTTTTGAAATTATATTTATTGTATTTTATTATTTTTATATAACTTAGGTTCTAACTTTTGCACAGCCCAATTAATCATTATTAAGAAACTATCCTCTTCTGAAGGCTGTCTGAAGAAATTTTTTAGTAATAAGGCCGCCTTATTTGTACACTTTTTGTTCTGTCCATGTTTCCTTGTAATATGTTTTATGTGCAATAAAAGTTTATTATTATTATTAAAAACCTTTGGACAAGCAGTCTTTTCAACCATTGACCTTATTTGATATCTGAATATATGCGTAATGAAGTTGTGATATACCAGTAAATTCATGTTTCTTCCACTATTTCTTAATTATGAAACCTTTACAAAATGTCCCACTTTACCTGGAGTGCCGGCAAAATTTCGCGCCCTACGAGTATTTCTATCTCGAGGGAAATTAACTCTGAGATTCAAAGATACTTAAGGCAACTGCTCACATATTTTTTTATTAATGTTTATTCGCGGATGTGATACTTTTTACGGTGTGATAGAGAAAATAGAAGGGTTTTCCTTTTGTCTTCCTATTTACACACTCTTTTTAGTTAGTGTCATAGATGTATCCTATAGGTTAGCACCAAACTATATAATGCTTTGTTTTAATAGTTAATTCATGCTGAGTTATTGACAGGTATTTGTTTGAGTATTTTGATGGGTTTAAAACAGGATAGATTGGGTGTCAGGTCCTCACATTAGGCGCATAGTTATCCCAACTTTGGACTATATGGCGTAAGAGATAGTCCTGAAGGGCCTTTTAACTAATCAACTTAAACCACGGATCACGCTATATTACGTTAACTAGATGATTATAAAGAAACAGTCGAATTACATAAATAAGGTAAGATTGACCCAAGTCAGAAGTGTTCTTAAATTCTCAATGGCTAATCAAGTATTCAAAACACCTCCATTTACTGTTTCTTCAATTAGCAATCAAAGCAATTGTAACGTGCATCAATTAATTATCCTAACAAACTCCGGACCGATTTCATTTAAGGCTACACGAGGGTAAATGAATAGCAGTTTGAACGGCAAAAGCGTTGTGTCCGTTAACTCATCCCACCGTTTAACCGCGAACATTAACGTAGGTGCGGGAATACCGACACGTTAGGCAAACCCGGCTCGGGCCCGTCACTTGGCAAAACATTTGCAAGTGAACCAAATCAGAGTGAACCCACGCCGAAACGTGTGGCTACCCTTTTATTAAGGATGGGACTTTACTTATCGAGAATAGACATTTGTATCGACGTATTTAGTAGTAGTGCAATGTTTATCCATGGCCTTTTTAAAGTGGCGATCGTTTTGTTTAGCGATATAATAAGTCTTGTTTGTTGATATGCCGACTGTTGTAATGCAAAAAATAAGTTTTTGACATATACAATATTCAAAATCAATTTGAGTGTAAGTCTGGCAAAAGTTACACATATTGTTGAAATTTTGATTTTTTTGATTTATCACTTTTTTAGGATAGTTTTGCAAGACGCATAATGAACTGATGATGACATGGGATGTGATACCCCCCACCTTTGTACACTTGCATCCCCGAAGAACTAAGTGTATTGGCAAGCTTTGAAAACAGGGGGAATAATAAAATAGTTGAAGAGCAGTTTAGGGCCCCTTATTTACGCAACGAAACAGCACGTACTCCTAGTGATGTTTAAGTGTTTTTAAAGCGATTGAAACATCGATATCGATATCTACTCTACCCTACAGAAAACCGTAACGATGACCCGGAAAATTAACTCCACCTGGGCCATTACCCGGCGCCCAAGTTCCCAACTTTTAAAGGTGTGTTCACATAGAAACACGTTTGTAAGACGAATGGATCCATGCAAATTTCTAATGCAAAATGCGGAATCGAAGCACGCTAATGCTCGGGTACCCGACCCAATATTCGAGGGTAATTTGTATATCTTTGTGTATGTTTCATACATTAAACATTTTTACTTTGCAAACGATGAATCAGGGGTCGGAAGAAAGTATTTTTTCCAATAAAAGTATAAGCTGAGATGTAAAGTAATTTTTTCTTTGATTTTTTGGCAATGAAAATTACTTCATAAGCCTGCAAATAAAATATAAAAATATTTCAGAGCGCTTTGTGTTATATACGTTAATGTTTTTATTGAAAAAAAATACAATGAGTAATACTTATTATGGGTAGATGTTTTGTACGTTTATCCGACGTTCTGACGGCGTAGGAAAGCATCGTCAGAAAGCCGTGCGTGAAATCGGTCAATCCGCACTGGGCCTACGTGGAATACTAAGGCGTAATCACCCTTAACTTGTGAGCTCGTGCTCCTGGGTACGTTTGAGATAAAATTGAAAACCACTTACATTAAGCACAGCACCCGGCGTGGTGAAGTTCCTATAAGGCGGTTTCCTATCCCTAATGTACTGGAAGATCTTAGTGCCGTGGCGCAGGAAGACCACTTTGTCCAGGAGGTGATGAGGCACGTCGTGCACGCAGCGCAACCGCACCGAGCCCCCTCTGGCTGCCCACCGCTCCATTTGCAGTTCCACCCGCACCTCGGTATGACCGCGAACTGTGGAAGAAATTAGTCGGTTCAAAAAGGAGTTTATTATTAGAAAATTATTGATTGACGACCCATTTGGTGTAATAGTTGAGACGTAGGTTTCTACACCAAGGGTTCCGGGTTCGATCCCCGGGCAATACAAACATTTGTGTGTATGAACATGTCGGTCTGTATAGATCTGGGTGTATTATATATATGTATACAAGTATGTTTATCCGTTGTTTAGTATCTATACTACAGGCTTCACGCTTATCTTGGGGCTAGATGGCGCTGTGTGAATGTTAGAGGGATATTTAATTTAATTTAAATATACATTAAATATTGGTAGATATAAGTTCATATATTACACATACAAATTAGACGCAAAAGTGAGGCGTCTCAGCATTTGAGGTGTCATTCCAAGACAATTTAATTTTTTTTGGAATGACTCCTTTTTTCATGACAATAAAAGCTAATTCGGGAACAACACATCCATATTTGGCGCAGTAACTAGGAGGCTACTAATAATGTGATTATTTATAAATCCAAATCTTAAAAATCTAACAATTGTTGTAAAACACACTGACGCTAAGTAAGTTATTCCTAAGTTTAGTACATCCAAGTGAATGTTAAGCACGTTAAGTTTGCTCACTAACACGTTATAATCGCGAGGTCTAAATACGTCTAGAACGAGCGTGCAAGATTAAACTTGGAAGCCACCAAGTTAGTACATTAGTGCCTTTAAGTGTGCTAACTAGTGCCTAATTTCCAAAGGTAACATAACAGAACATTTTATAATGCACGTATAACAGAGTTAGTATACGCATATGTACATAGGATATACATATATATATTGTTAGACGGAAAAGAAAACGACCTACGTTACCTATCCCTAATCAATTGAAGAGTCATGTCACGTCACTAAGATCTCTCTTGACATTATCATTACGCGCGGGAAACAGTCATATTGTAACACTAAGATTTAGTTAATAAATGTTAATTAAAGTTAAATAGTCTTTTAATTATATATCCACAAGCACACACACGGGCTTATAGCAAAATAAAATGGCTTTTAGGATGCTAGTTAGACCCCGTGTCCCCTAATGGATTTAATGATCACTGGTTCGACGACCCATTTGGTGTTGCGGTTGAGAGGTCGACTGCAACACCAAGGGTTCCGGGTTCGATTCCCGGGCAGTACAAACATTTGTGTGCATGAACATGTCTGTTTGTAATGGTCTGGGTGTTTTCTATGTATAATATGTATGTATTTACAAAAAAAATGTATTTAAGTATGTTTATCCGTTGTTTAGTACCCATAATACAGGCTTTACGCTTAACTTGGGGCTAGATGGCGCTGTGTGAATGTCAGTGGATATTTATTATTTATTATTATTTATATATTACTGGTATGCAGATATCTATGGAACCAGTAAGTTTATGTCGTAATTTCTTGCCACGGACGACAAAATTGTGGAATCAGTTATCTGAATTGTTCCCTGAGCGATATGACCTGGCGACCTTCAAGAAGAGAGCGTATTTCCACTCAAAAGGCCGGCAACGCATTTCTTTGCCCTCTGGTATTGCAAGTGTACATGGGCGACGAATCGTTTACCATTAGATAAGCCGTCTGCTTGTTTGCCCGGTATCACATAAGAAACCCAGAAGAGTGATGAGAATGGATGTTGAGCAATGATATTCTGTATATATAAAGGTAAAGATACGCCATCCGTGCTTCAAAAAGGAATCGCCGAAGAGAGTACAGTTTGTACTCTTTTGTTTAGGTGAATGTGTTTGAAATTCGAAATATGTGTAGGTATGTGTGCTGTTACTGCATTCGGAACACTTTTTTCGATTGTTTGTGAGCATATC
>PQWD01006067.1:0-17122 GCA_019425675.1 Leucinodes orbonalis
ATAAATAATAGATAACACACGCATAAATCAATATGAAAATTAAGACAATATTTAAGGGTGATCTTGATTCGTTCTTTCTCTACACAAATAATAAATTGCGCAGTCATATTGCAACTGCCATACTAACCATAATTAGTCACTTTTTATCCCTAATAATCAGTATGCAGTCGATCGCCGCGTCCTTGCCATCGGTCTAAGTAGCCATAGCCAGCAGTCGAGGCAAACTGCGATCAGGAAGAGAACAACTTTCATTTTCATACACCTGTCCTGCAAGTTTACAACCACCCTGTACTCAACATGGATCCTTGGTAGTTGATATTGAGATTACAATCGCTGGCAGAAACTGACCAGACACATGCTGTCCGATGCACTTTTTGCTCGTAAACGCACTACTTTAACGATCTATAATGATTTTGGTTTACGATGGCCCTTTTCGTTGTTTCGCTTATTTTATCCGTAAGAAAAACACAAGTTGTGTGAAATAAATACTGATCATGATTTATGAAACCTTTACTTAAGAGAGATAATTTCCATACATCAGTTAGTTATCAAACTAATTGAAATATCATCATTCGCTCTTGAATTTTTTGAACGGGTAAATTTATAGGGTATTTTACTATTGAATTCTTTAAAAATCAAATATGTACTTATGTTTACAATGTGTGCGACGTATATGTATGTCATCACATGCAAGCAGATAAACCAAGTGAGTCTATAAAAGTAAGTTTATTAAGTGTCCAATTAATTTTTCATTTCATGCACAATATCCTAAAAGATACTATTTTTCTAGCTAATTTAATAGCTTTTGAGTTGTATTTGTAACCCAATACAATTGCATTATAAACCAAAATGTACTGTACCCTGAAAACTCTTATGATGTATAAAAACCAGAATAAAATATGAAAGCTACAGTCATGTTTTTTAAAAGTAATGTCCCAAGGGCCTGCTCCGCCATGACAATTACCAAATATTACGCAAATTGAAACAGTGAGTGTTAATCTAAATTGCTGACGAGATAGCAACCCTGCGTAGGATTTCCATTAAACATGCGAATTCTGAGACAAATAGTTCCAACAATGTGCTTATTGTCATTTATTTTTCGTTTGGAATTTTCTAGTTGTTAGTACAAAAGTTTCAAATAAGACTTGTAACTTAAATCGAAAAGGCCAATGCAAAGTAATTGTGTTTATTAGTTCGCTGAAAATAAAGATTAAATACATTTAATAATACTATTAATTTATAAGAAAGACAAAAAATTTTGAGGTTTGAAATAGGTTTCTTCTTAACAAGATTTGATAAGTATGAAAGGGTTGTGTATCTTTACAAAAGATATTTCTTTCCTCTAATTAAACGTCATTTTGAATTACAAGTGGGGTTAAGATAAGTGGCGATGACCATTTTTCATGAGATCACTCGCTTACTCGTCTGTCTCTTGCAGGCAATACAGGAAGCAGGTTAACTCTTTTGTCAATATATCTATATATATTATATTCCTTTACTTTTATGATGAAGATCAAATGTTGCTTTGCATACACCAGTGTGAAGCCTGCATTATGAGTACTAAACAACGGATAAACATACTTAAGTTTTTTACCTTCATAATATACATAGAAAATACCCAGACCAATACAAACAGACATATTCATGCACAAAAATGTTTGTAGCCCGGGGGATCGAACCCGGAACCCTTGGTGTAGCAGCCGACGTCTCGACCATTCCACCACATGGGTCGTCAAATAGGGAATATAGGACGATTCCGGAAAACCGCTGACGCGTGGTGGCCCCGACCAGTACAGCAACTCTCGCTTTCGCTCACGAGCGTGCGTGCGCGTAATGCGCACACGCCGTTTTTCACACGCGAAATTGCCGGTCGTACATCTTCAGGGACCTCGTTCTCATACTTCCAAACGATATTACGAACAAAGATACCTAGATTGGACTTTTGATGATTGTTTTATTTAGCCAACTTTTAATTTGTTTTGCGATCCTGACAGTTCACTGACTGATTTAGGGAATCCTCTTTAATAGTGATTATTTTTTTATTTGACAATGTACCGGTCAAAATGCTCACCTGATGGTAAGTGATACGCCTGACCATGACAGAGTGGCATTGAAGGAGATCATCAACTGATAGACAGTTATTATTCTCCGTCAATGCTGCACTGCGCCCGATATCAGAGACACAGATGTTAGGTCTCTTATACCCGGTAATTTCACTAGCTACAGTGCTCTCATCCCGAAACGCAAATGTGCATAACACTCCTGTTTCACGGGACAATATCTTGCACTGCGGTGGTACCTAGACGACTCAGTATCGAATACCAACTAGACTACTAGTATCGAGTCTACCACTAGAGTCTATCACCAGTGAAAAGTTTGATCTTAAATTCAACGCTTAGCATGCATGCTGAAGATAGCAGTAAGAACCTACCTATGATTCGGATGTGTAATGAAAAAGCACAGCTACATGTTCATTGCTAATAATAATAAATCATTTATTTTTCTCACCACTTACATTATTCAATTAATGAAACAATATTATACAATTATTATTTAGTATTACATTTATATGTGGAAGACTGGAGTCTAAGTTAGGCAGTTATCCCACCTGTCTTTTAAAACACCAGGCCTCTCACCCTCAACGAACGTTGTGCGCTTAACAAAAATATAATATAATATAATTATTATTGCTAAATCTTTTGCCCATAAGCAACCTCTTACGGCACCCGTAGGATGAGTGGGAATGGTTAAAATTCTGCTCTGCCGTCATAAAACGGCGAAAGATAAAATTACCTACTATTTTTAGATTTAACAAATATATTTTTATATTTAATATTAGTTGATGCTTTTGAAACGTTTGTAAAAAAATAGTTTTGTAGGTTTCATAAAATACCGTATCATAACCAAAACAGTTTTATATTATACGATCAAAAATAAAACATACCCAAAAGTGTCGTCCTACTTTTATCGTTGACTGTACTTACGTGTCTTAGGCAATTAATCCACTTTGTCAGCTCACGAAACAAGTCGGTCCGGTCGACATAGCGACAGGTGGACATCTCTATATGGATCGCCATTGAAGTACGTGACAAATCCGTCCCTTGACATCGTGACCAAAACTGTACAAACGGTTTTGGTTATGATGTTACTTTGCATGAACAGGATATATTTTTAATTTTAAGTTTGGTTATATAAAAGGTAGCTTTTTATAAAGAAAGGTTTCGTTAATTCATTATTTAGGTATTTATTTTTATTCTCTTTATTAAAACATATTTATTTATTTTATTTATTTAACTGTTGAACAGGGTCTAGATTTGATTCAAGCCTGTAAATAGAATATTTAATGTTTTTAAACTATAACGAATATTTTTTTTGTATAAAAAATAAGTAATACTAGCATGTAAATTGGGCCATCTGGCGTTTTGTGAATGTTTAATCTCAGAATATTTTATACCCGGCTTATACCTATTGTATTTATTACTGATCAAAGGTTTCCACCATTTTGCTCAACTTTATTTCGATATTAAACGTCTTACACTCGTATATCTCGCCATAATAAAAATACATTTTACAAGCGACATATAAATATTAAAATTCCAGTAGCACGCTTGGGCAACTTTTTATCGCAGCTACTTTAACTAACTAAACTCTCTACATATTTGCGTCAGTCCAACTAAATACACGTTCCATTGTGATTCAAAAGTGGCGCCATTAAACTGTTTTAACGGTTCGTTTTCCAACACAGTATTACCAACATACCAATAAATACAATTTCATTCACGGGTGTGGCAACGGAACAATTACCGTCTCAGCTATCCATCACTAAGACACGCGGTGTATTTGTCTCATTTGAAAACTATGAACACGTGTAGACACGGCCTTATAGTGCGGTTAACACTTCACGATAACCTGTTTCAAGACTTTAAATTACAAACGTTCCGTATTTATTTATTTGTTTTATATTTAGAAGAAAAATTATTGACATTTTTTTATCATAGGAACTTTTATGATTTTACTTATACGTTTTATAATAAAGTTTCTCTGCAAGTTTATGTTATTATAAAACATGGATAAAATACAGTGACTCTTATTATAGTCAGTGAAAGTAGAGTCAGTATTGTCTTCGCAATCGGTATACATTTATGAAAATAATTACCAAAATCAATTAATTTATCCGCATTTGCCGTGATCTCGGAAAGTCTCTATGACAGTATATTTCACGAACTGAAAGCCTGTTAAGCGACCAGATTATATTATCTTTCAAATAAATAAATAAGAAATTACATCATAATCCTAATACGTAAATCGTAATTATCTGTCAGTTCAAAAGGCGAAATCAAAACCAAATTAACAGATGGCATTTTCGATATCAATCGCTTGATTACACTATTGAGGCAACTTAGAGTTTAATCTCACGACTAAAGTCGAATTGTATGGACACATCTCAACCATTGTCAATTGGTTGGTCAACATGCAACTTTAATTTACTAACCCCTCTTCCTGACGCCAGCTTTAACTCACTTTATATAAGGTCTAAAATCGGTTGCCATATTTTTTTTCATTAGATAAAACTTTACCAACTAAACTGACACTTGTGAAGTTTTACACTTGTTCTTGTCCAAAGGTCTTGAATGGCGTTGTGTCACAGCGCTGTTCTTTTATGAAGCTATTACGAAATGTGTTCGTCTAATTATGTAGATCTGGTGAACTCAAATCCGTAGTTTTTGGTGCAAATGCATTGTTTAAAGGGTCAGATATTTAATTTTTAAGTTGGAAATGTAGCGTGATCACGTAGGAGTAATGCCCTAAAGAGCACATGAGTTTTGTAATTGAGATAGGCTTGGCAAGCGTACTCGTAGCATTGGACAACCTCCAGTCTTGCCTTTCTGCAGTAGTAGGCAGTGACAGGTTGAAGTAAACGATAATAGTGCCTACTATCACCATCATCAGCTTAGTATACGTCCCCACTAAGGGCCACGAGCCTAGCCGTAAAGGTTGTATAGGTCTTAGACGTCCACGCGGCCCCAGTGCGGATAAGCCAACTTCACGCACAACCTTTGAATCTCTCTTCACCATGTTTTCCTTCACCGAAGGAGCTTCGGATAAACGTACATATAATTTCGAAAATTCGAAAACACATTGGTACGTGGCGGGATTTGATCCTGCATACTCCAGATCTTAAGGCAAACTAAATCTGTGGTTCACACCTATAAGCCACTGACTCTCGTACTACTACTAAAAGACTCCAATGAGGTCTACTGTAAGACTGCAATATTTTCCTAGTAATACCTGGCGATATGGGCATGACATGAAACAGGGGAGGGCCAATGACTTTCATCTTGAAACCAATAATATGGGTGCAGGGCGGTCTGTACGTCTCTTATTTTATTGGTACTAGCTATTACCGAAACAAAATAATTAATTATCAAAAGATAACTTTTGGAACCTAGATGACTCAGTATCAAACCTGCTATCTTATATGATAATAAGTAAAGCAACCAGCCCGTAGCTTAAAGATTAACTCAGTCAATTATTTCCTAATCGAGTACTTTTGCATTGGTAAACTCATAAAAATTATGGTTGAAAACAAAAACAAAAGATCATCCTCATTCGCGGCAGCCATTTCAATTGCACATCCACATTGCGTAATTGGTTCAAACATTTTAAACATTGGCCAATAGTGCCACAGTTTTTGTTTCACAGCAATTCAGTCTTACCATACAATTTGCGTGTACAATAGAATGCACTCGGTTTCTTTACAATTAATTTTGGTGATTCTATATTACTCATGTTTATTTTCTTAGTGAAAAATAAAAGCAATATTTTAGCTTCCTTCATTTATAAGTTTCGCATACATACAAGATTTAGTACTCGAGCTAATCTCACTTGACCCTAATTCATCCTTCTTAAAAGGGCAATCTAGAGCTCTTTGGATTTGCCATCACGAATTAGCCTGACACACAATGGTTACTATGAATATAATAAACAGAAAATTAAGAATCATTGAGTATACCGTTCATTTACTCAAAGATTCTTAATTTTTCCTTCCAGTACATCACGTTAGACCTATCCAAGGACTTTATGACAGATGCAGAGTTAAAGTTAAGTCGAGCAATGACTGGAAGTAATCATTAATTTCTACCCACACTGTTCTGCGCCCGTCACCCAAGATGTCATACGGGCTCTTATACCGAATAATATCTTTAGTAACTTCACTTTTACTAAGGAAATCTTCAACTCTATGCGTTCCTATCCCTCATGCGTCATTACACAACAACCACGAGGACATACAATTCACATAGTATACGAGCAGACACGAACTGTTAGCTAAGTCCTTCGAGATGGAGTTATGATAATTATGATTTTCTAACGGCAAACTTCGCTTGTCTGCAATCATGTAAATGCAACTACTGCACTAAACGTGTGGAATGGGTGGATTGGAATGCATTCATAATGCCGACAATCGTAGGTTAAGCTCTAACATCGCGCGGGTTGGATTTATCAACTGTTTTCAAAGTGAGAAGAAACCGGCTACATTTTGTGTTAAATTGAAAACTTAATTTTTAAAATATTAAACAACTTTCAATGCAAATTGTATTTCAGTTAATTGACTTTCATATATAATTATTTAGAAATAATCTTATAAATATCTACAGTCATTTTACATAACGCCATTTAGCGCAAATTTAAACATTAAAGCTAACACTAATACTTAATACTTACTACTTAATACTTAAACTATAACGCTATATAGACCATCAGACTATATTATCAAAAATAACCTTTATTTGTTTTGTGAAATAGACTTTTTTTTTATTGTATGTAATACTGAATAAACCTGATGCGACAGCTAAGACCCTGAAAAGCCCTTTTACAATGACTAAAACAATTTTGTTTACTTAGTGATTATCAGAAGGTATTTTTTGCATTTAAGAATAAGCAACAGAATAAAGGCTTCTAGACTTAAACTATCATAAAATCAACGTATTGCTAGTAAAAGTAACACTGTCTTGCCTTATATTCTACCGCTTACATTTGAGACGCAAAGTGCATGCTGCAAAGGTCAGCAGGGATGCTCAAGGTTGCTCCACTTCGTCGCGGTGATATAATAGTCATACCTACACAGGTTTAATTCAATAGACTTTCAACATTATTGCACTTTATGTAACTAATTCGTACTACGAATACATATCTTATATCACTTTTTATCTAGAGATAATGTATTCGATTTATATTTTACAATAAATAGATCTTTTAGCATTTTCACATTTTTGAAGTCAATAATTATAACAGCCAAACATGTGTGTCTTTAGTGTTTAATTTCTCTTTATTTGAAGCTATACTGAATTGTGGATAAAAATGTCAGTACACTCAAATGGTCAAGATTAATCCCTAATTATTGAAAGTGACTCAATCACTCAACGACAAAGAGTTACATTCCAAAAATTAATTAATTGGAATAATGAGTTAGACAGTACGTGCAGTATAGCTACTAAAACTCGTATTTGTAATTTTATCAATGAGAATATATTCCAAGTTCAAAAATTTGTTCCATTTTCAAATTTCTTCGATTGCAAAGTTACAGACTTATCGAAATTAATACAAAAAAAAAACTATACAAGGGCTTAAAAGGAGGCTCCTAATCTTTTAAAGCTCTTTGGACTCAAAGATTTATCAGTATTATTAATGTTTAAAGGTTACTTTTGGGACTTTGACAAAACGTGGGGACTTAAAATAAGGATAACTCGATTCGTATGTGAGCTCAGTCTTCAATGATAAATTATGATTTATATTTTGACTCATTCATATACCTGCTATCAATATTTCCTTTTTTCTTCTTAATGAATCCACAATAAATAAGCTATGTCCTGTAAAATATATAGTAAATAAAATGTTTATGAATTGGGCAAAAAATGTAAGTCAGAGTGAATTCTTAAATTTTTGTTTGTGAAGAACAAGGCCGAGTGTTTTTAAATATTTTCCGTATTTATTTATATTTTACCAGCTTAAAGTAAACATAATTACTAGGTAAAGTTCGATACTTGTCTTAGAATGTAGGCTACAGACATGACCCTGCAAGGCCGTTCTACAGCTGTCGTCTTAATGAAACATGAATTTTAAAATAAACTTTGTAAGGATCAAAATCGACCGTTGGCTTTACCACTAATGCGATCGCATTCTAAGTATGCGGAATCGAAAATATAATTGCTCAATACGAGCTGTGGTCTTAAAATTCCAAACTAAGTATGGATATTATTATTTTTTTTAAATATGTATGCTTTAATTTCCGAAATATTACAGTATACATTAAAATTAACAAAATATGTTTGCGCAGCAGCATATCGAAGTGCATTATATAAATATATACCTATTTAATATTGGCCTACTACATTAGAACCAATCACCTCGCTTCTAAATCATACTTTCCGCGGCATCGTTAGCGATTAAAAACCTACACACATTTCCATAGCCACCTACTTAAACTCAAAATATCTCACAATGCAAATTGTGATGTATTTGTGGTGCACTAAAAACCTTTTTGCACGGGCAATTTCACCGACCTCAGCGAATGAGTATGCAATTTTCGATTGCTCATACATAGAGCTCTTGGTGCATTATAAATGCAACAGTATAGGCTATTGGTTGCTTAACTTATCGTGATTAAGATTAAGCGATGTGTAAGCATTTGATCTGTTACATCTCTGCTTCGGAGTAATTTTGACAGATAGGTTCAATTACAAGAATGACCTAAATTTCTTAAGACGATAATTTTTATGGGTCATTTGAAATAAAAGATTTGCAATGTCTCAGGCTAAGTCTAAATAAAAAATACCTATTGAGAAGAATTATAATTAAAATGGTAATTCCCTCTTTTACATAAGTGGACTCTTTTAGCTAAGAAAACAAAGCTTCACTTCAGCTTACTGCAGTTCATAGATGGTTTTAAGTCTGCCCCATTTTTCGAGAAATAACCAGATTTTCCTCTTTCCTCATCTAGCCTTCAACAGCAACAATTTGCAAGTCGTCGGTCAAACGGGCCAAAGGACTTTTATTGAAATTAATGAGTAAAGGATACTCTTTAGTTAAGTGTGCTATGTAGTTGAAAAATTTTATTTGATGACTTATATGTCGCCGAACAGAATTAATTTATGATCACAAAAAATACTCAAAAAAGTTACAGTTCTAAAATGCCTTTACATTTTGGTGTTCATACTACTACAGCTTTCGTATAATGATTATTCATTTACGATGTCAAAAGATACAGTTTTTAAAGTAAAAACTGTCCTTAGCATCTGCAGTAATATGTTTATTAAACATGATAATTTATTGACACCCAAACTTATGGGCTGTTAGTGAAATTTAAAACCGTATCAATAAAATATGCAAGCAGATAAAAAAGCTGCCAAAGCCAAACCTTTAGACGGTCTAATTAAAAACCGATCGGTTTATCTCTAACCCCACAATTTATTATCAAGATTTGTCCCGTACATCAACAAAACCTTTTTAGGCTCCGAAAAAGAGAAAGAACTGGCTTTCGATATCTTGCATTCTAAATTTAAAAATAAACATTACCTTTTATTTATTAATGTTAAGAAGTCCCGTCGTTTAAGAACGAGAAAACTGGTATTTTTAAAAAATATTTTAAAGTTAACTATCGTTTTGGATCGTTTAAGAAGGGCTGGGATTAAATTTTAAAAAACTACTACCAGTAAAAGTGTTCAGGTACTCAAAGCGTATAAAACCTGGGATTTGTACTGCTAAAATTGCCTGGAAATTATTTTTCTGAGGAGTTAGATAATAAAGTTAGTTTTATTTCTGATGTTTTATATTTTTTATAAGTTGATATGTAAATAATTGCGATTAAGTAGTCAGCCCACCTGTAGTATAGGCAATACAGTAAAAAAATAAATTATAACAGTTATGGTGTGAGCAATAAATAAATATAGGAAGGGATGCAAAATATTTAATAAAGTACTTTAGTAAAAGGTTAAAACAAATTAAATGTGGAACTTTAAAAACGTTTAATTTTACTACAACTTGCATACATTGCCTCAATGTGCAATTTTCTAAATGGTCATTACATGAATCATCACTTACATCGAACACATTTTTATAATATCGCTATTATTGCACTTAATCATTTTAATTACTTATAAAATGTATGATTCAATGATTAGATAAAATATTGTGTAACTACATAATGTTACACCATTTAATACATCTAGGTATTGCTAGTTAAACTAATATACCAGAAAAATGGATTATAAATGTTATGGTAGGTATATCTATATCTATATAATATATAAAGCTGAAGAGTTTGTTTGTTTGTTTGAACGCGCTAATCTCAGGAACTACTGGTTCGATTTGAATAATTCATTCAGTGTTAGATAGCTTATTTATCGAGGAAGGCTATAGGCTATATATCATCACGCTACGAGTAATAGAAGCGGAGCAGTAATGAAAAATGTTTCAAAATCGGGGTATTTTTCATACTTGGAGCTTTCGCTGCGTACGCTGCGTAAACGGTTAAAGTTACACAAAAGTCATGTATGAGAGTATTGTTCTCCTTTTAAAGGTCTACAAAAAAGTCCGCGACAGCATATGTCTATCTTTTAAGGTTAGCTCACTATAACATATTTTTTGCTAATAAAAAATTCTGAAAATTGACCCCGAACCTTTAAAGTTGGAGGGAGGGGAAATCCTATGTATAGTGATAAATGAAAGTACCGTGTTATCCCGAATTTAATGCGAGCGGCCGCGGGCAAAAGCTAGTATATAATTAAAGGGGTTGTTATTTTTATTGACTGCGGTCTTATTTAATATTTTTTATATAGTTTTTACACACCTCCAAAATCACACATAGCTATAAAGCAATACCTATTATTTTTAGATGAATATGTTTAAATGGTAAACAAGCGGTTCATCCTTGCAGCTATTATAAAACACCCCAATAAACCCTGACCAATATCCGTAGTGTAATAAAATATATCAAAAATATTATTTCTTTATAACGGAATATGTTCCTTTTTAGGCAATTAGTATATAAACCGGCAATATGTTAACTAAAATGGATAAAAACATCAAAAGTGAGATGTAAAAAATGCTCTTTATATATAAAGAATATCACTTTTGTTGTTGTCTTTTGATGTGTTTGATGGGAAGGGCTGTTACCCTTCCCCGTGAGACTAAAACTTACGATTAGGGGGTCAAGCATTAAAACGATATATACAGACCACAGAATCAGTTATAATTGTGCAACTTTTATCGAAACATTCATTAACGATGCGTGGTTCAAACACAACAATATAATGCCAATGTAAACTAGCTACGCAAGGTAACGCATAAATATGAAAAAAAAACCTATTCACACCTCAGTATCACTGCACCCGAATCAACTGCGTACCCGATTAAAAACACTCAGCCACGAAGGCCTTGCATAAAATGTTGATAATTTTTTGCGTAACATCAAAAACAAGTTGGGGCACAGAGTCGTGATTAACCTCAAGTTATATCTGGCTATCTGCACTCTCGTAAACATCAACTTGCACATTATGCCAGATTGTGTTGACCGTGGCTGACCACACCTGCCTTCAAGTAGGGCTGCCTACTTGACTTTTCGATAACCTTTCTGATACGATTCGAAGATTGGTTGAGTGTTCGATTAAGGTATCGCAAAATTAGAATTCTCCACACTGGAAGACGGTAATTTTTATTCGTTGAGGACATAAACTTACTACTAAAGCATCAAATAGTAATAGGACAAGAAGTAAGGATTAGATGGCGTAAGTTCAAGTTTGGGAAGTTTGAGTGCCACTATCGCAATGATCATCAGATGGGTAAGTAAAAATTGACATCCGAAATCCCTCCGTGCTTTGGAAAGCACGAGTTTACGTGAACCCCCACATACTTAAAGTGTTAATCGTTAAAAATAAAATAAAAACCTAATTATGAACTATTATTTATATGGGGTTAAATGAGGACCTACTTCAAAATTTCAGAGACCAAGGCAATCTCAGGTGCAAGTATTGCGAAAGCACTAAAACAAAACGAACATAAAAAAATTAACGAAGCACTTTCTCAACCCTACCGGCCCTATAAAATGATATGTATCTTAGCTGTTAATAAACGTGCTAATAAATGTAATAATACTTTGACGGTTACGTGTCATGGCCCTAGGCTTTATCCGCCCTAGGCAGTTTCAAGCCCTGTGAGATTTGCGCCCTTATCCGTTATGAGATCACAAAGCAGCTGTAACCAAAATGAGATCATTTACAATTCACAAACGTGACTGGAAACAAAAAGCATTTTTAACGTAGTTAGTTGTTTTATTTTCTCTAATACACTGACATTTTTCGAAATATTTTTTCTGAAAATGTATCTGAAACATAAGTAAGGTACAGTTGTGGAATTTACTACCGACCTTTGTGAACCGACCTTTCCTGTAAAGTACAATTTTGATGTCTTTTAGTCAAGAGAAAATAAGCGTTTTCCATTTCAATATTCTCCATCCTAGGCATATTTAACACTAGACATGACGACGAAAAACGTGGACGCCGACCTATTTAAACTAAATAAAAGTCTTACAGTCCACAGCAGTCAACAGCAGTATTCAGTTAGAAATAATTTGACCTCTCCCCTACTCTACTTACCTAGGCTATTTTTAGGTGGATGCTTTGGAACCGTTACCCACTTTGCTGTACCAGTTCATGTTTTTTAATATCATCTATAGGCAGACATTTGACCGCCATCTCACCTGATGGTAAGTGATGATGCGGCCTAGGATAGATCATGCCTGCCTAGAAACAGCCTATTCACTCTTGCCTTGAAGACGGCCAGGTTGTAATCGGACGGCCAGCCTTTTTCGCTATGAAGTTAACTTGAGTTCCGAAAGAAACGTGAGGGCTCATAACATATCCACATAATAATATCTTAAATGAAACTAAAACTCAACTTGCCAATTCCATTTTTTACAAAATGCAAAGTAGAAACACTATACAAGTTCATGGCTATCGACACTATTTAAATTATCCAAGATAGTTAACAATTAAGCAAATACCTACTGCACACAGCACAGTCATGTTACTTTATAGTTCACCATTAGATTGTGTTTCCTTGTACTCGTAGTACGGTTAGATTTATCATGCAAAAGCCATTATTGAATACAAGCTCATTTGTTCTAAATTAAAGACGTCACATCGCTCTTGTCAATCTTGAGTTCTAAGATTTTCTAAGCCGCATTAGTGATCAATGTACAGTCGATTGTTCTGGCATCTGTCTACATATTTCCAGCATAAGTTGAGCTTGTTCTCCACAGACAGTATTTGCAAATAAGCGGTCAATTTATGCTGGGATTACATTTTGACCTGCACATGTTCCATGTAAGCCAACTGAATGATGTAGCATGACAGAGTAAGTGCGAATAAGTACAAAGTGCCCTAACGAGCACTATTCTTAAGCGGGTGCACCAATCAACAATGACGGCTTGGTAAACCGTACCGTGGGTTAAGGCTAATATACAATGAAAATTATATTTAAGTGAAATGTAGAGGACACCTTTTGTAAATTCCCAAAGTAAATTTTATAGTGGTTTTATAAAAGTTCTTTTGGAGGCGTTCACTAAGACGAAGTCTGAACAAAGATTTTCTCAACAATTTTAAAAGACCAAATAATGTTCTGTATATCCTTCTTTGTATGTTTATTTCAAGGTACAAGGCACAGAAATACTAGACAGTCATCGGAATTTTGTTTGCAACCTAACTTACGTATGAAGTAGCCCTTCATGAGCATGTTAAATAATGACAGATGCCGAAGCGTGCAAACTATGAACAAAACAACTAATCATTGAACTGATGGAGTGAAAGTAAGATATGTTTCGTGGCGTAATTAGCAACATTTCTTTATAATTGCCTCACTTATTAAGCTTATTTACAACTGTAACTTTCTCTTTAGACGACAAAATCCAGTAATTTTTTATTCCATTTTATTTGTATCATGTAATTTTTAACGAATGCAAAGTCAAAATATGAAATTTCTCAATAAAATGGATGGAAATAAAGTTCAAATCTAGGTAAACTTGTAATTATTTTTCTTACGTTTAAATTGCAACTTTTGAAGTTGTTTTATTACCGTGAAGTTAAGTCTTTATGAAATGGTAGATAAAATATACCATTCCGATATAATATAATAAAAATATTAAGTAGCTTAAGTCCCAAAACATTAGTTGTTGGAAAACTAAAAATCACCAAGCAACTCGTAATTTTTCTTTTCTTCTTTCATTTAGCATAGTGCTTAGATTATCATGCGCAGATAAAACTACTTAAGGAGTTTGCTGAAATAATATTAACGCAATCAAACAACATAATTATACCCGTATCTTTTTCTAAACAATCGCCGCAAAGAAATCAAAAGTCAATTAGTGGTGAGAAACGTGTATTTTAACAAACTGCAACCGAACCGGCAAAATTTGTTTTCGCTTTCGCAGACGAAACGGAGAGTGGGTCTCTCCGCTGTTTCTATGGAAAGTGTGTAAAAATATAATGATCATATAATACGTTCATGGCTATAAGTGCTTGTCATATTTTGCTTTTGTTCAAATTCGTGGTAGTTAAGTTGGTACTATTTAAACGAGGCAAAATGTGTTGCCACATAAAACTTATTGTTACAGTTAGGAAATAATACAAGAATAATGACAATATTTTTTAACAATGTTGTTTTACTTTAAAACGGCTAATTTAGTTCTGTATAAATCGTATATTGCTAACCGGAATAGCACTAATCCAAAATTAAGATTATAAGACCCATATTTAAAGATTAATACTTGTATAAACTCGACCAAAAGAAGTAGCAGATATTGGAATATCCCTATTTTAGCACGATCTATCTTGAAGTCAACTGATTTTCAAATTCAAATATAGTATG
Source organism: Leucinodes orbonalis (assembly GCA_019425675.1). Classification (NCBI taxonomy): domain Eukaryota; kingdom Metazoa; phylum Arthropoda; class Insecta; order Lepidoptera; family Crambidae; genus Leucinodes; species Leucinodes orbonalis. Next base: position 14,920 of record PQWD01006067.1, read on the forward strand.
ACGTGGAAATAAGTTAAGAGGTTGAAATTACAGCTATAATACATTTTAAGAAGTAAGAATAAAATTAACAATGGCAGATAGATATTTTGACAAATTGGTTCTGTCTCAAGAGTATAACCCTCATACACAATATACGAACACCTGTTAAAATTTACTTCATGATATAGCAACTCCTTTCTGAATGGCTATATGCGAAATCACGACCAGAATTACTTAAGAATACTTATCTATAAGAATTACTTATCTTATAAACCAATGCCTATCTTAAAATTTTCCTTTGCGAGTAAAGTTTTTGAACCTTGAAGTTTTATAATGTTTTAATAACGCAACTCATTTGCCTACCATATCTAAAATCAGCTACGTAACACGGGTCACTCAGGATTGGTCAGCCGACCAATCGATCGAGTCTCGAAGTTGTCGCAGTATGTTATTGAGTAATAGTAACACGACATTGTTGCACGGTTAATTGACCAATAGATTTAATTGTTGTGCCAGTGAAAGGAGCAAGTTATCTTAGCCAAACATAACGGTATACAAGGCCGAGTATTTTATGTATTTTCTAAAGACGCACTTAACCTATTGAACGCCGGAATCCAACACAATTGAAAATCTATTGTATCTACACCTTAAGGCATCACTGGTGATCAAAGGGTTAAGACAATATAGAAAAATAGGAGCCCTAGTTAAAGGATTCCCAATTTTATCGATAAATAGTCTTAAATGAGTAATTATTCACTTTATAAAATCTATGTTGTGACAATCAGCCATTTTATCATATCTCTTGTTTTAATTAAACTGTACTATTATTCTAATTCTAAACAACTTTAATTATCATCACAGTGTGTGTTCTACACATCATGTAAATAAATAAATAAATCATTTTCCGTTATGAATGTAAGAAAACCTATATTTGTATGTATCAAACAATGAAGATTATTCGCCAGACATTTAGCGTAAACTTTGAATGAGTAAATCCGAAAGGGAACCCTGAGATTTTGCAATGCATAATATATTATGAATCCGCAACCCAAAACTTCCCTACGTGTATAGTCTAATTTTAAATTTGGCAATGCAACCACAACTTGCCCTCTAGCGTCTGACCTTACTATTTAAAAAAAGCGATATTACGAGTATCTGCTTTTAATGATTTGGCGAAACTTGCCTTCCTTCGTCGACTATTATTCTTAGAAACTCTTTTAAATTAGATTTTAAACTCATATACCGAAACCATAAATCTTATCCGTGGAGATTTATTATATAGGCATATTCAATCTGTTTTTTTGCCGCCTTTCTGAACGCTTTTAACTGCCGATTGCTTCAAGTTAAAATCACACAATTTTAAGTGAGAATTGAAAATTAAGTTCATGTTATCTACTTAAAAAATATTAAGGCGATTACAAAAGAATAAATAGTCACGCGTGATTCTATTATCATAATTTGGCTCACGCACGTTGATATTTTGGGCAACCCTAATTAAGCCAGTGGTTGGCAAGTGGATTTCGAAACTTTCTGCTCGCAGTAACGGTCTGTTTATACCTGATTTAGGCAAATTGCTAGTTTATTGTTTTATGTGCGGCTGTGCGGTGAATTGTACCACTCTAGACTAGCCCTCTAGCTATAAAGGGATTTTGAGCTACTGCACCAACACAGAAGAAGGTGGATAAACAAAGAAAAATTAGTAAAAACATGTATTTATTTGTAGCCTAATATTTGCCCAATTAGACAACTCGAGTGAGTCACAATAGAAATATGTCGTTAAATGTTTCCTGCGGACGAAATTCCTGCCTGAATAAAACTGTAAGATTTAAAAAGAATTAACAAATATAAGTACTGCACAACAACGCGATTTTACTAAAATCAAAAGCATTTATTATCTAGCAATACTTAAACTATATCTGTTCAACCATAGTTAAGGATATTCTGTCTTTCATCATCATCATCATCAGCTCATTAAACGTCCCCACCGAGGGGCACGAGCCTACCGTATAGGGTGATTAGGCCTTAGTCGTCCACGGGCCCAGAGCGATTGGAGGACTTCACCACAACTTCGAATCTCTTCGCAGCGTGCATGAAGGTTTCCTCACGATGTTTCCTTCACCGTTAGAGCGTCGGATAACGTACATATATTTTTCGAAAATTCGAAAATACATTGATACGTGTCGGGATTTGAACCTCAGCCCTCCCGGTAGGAAGGCGACAGTCC